>DWME01003983.1:0-17130 GCA_018244795.1 Parelbella ahira ahira
CCGGTGTATGGCAATAGGCTCACCACCTATTCCATGGGACTTAAACGTAACTGATGAAACGTGGGAGTGTACTACACCCCTCTGCCTACCCTGTTTTAAATTATTTATTTATTTATTCATAAATGTCTTACATCTAACGTTACAGGCATACCTAATTTGTTAGTGTAATTGGTAATACCTATCATAATTTTAACTTTACTATTATTAGATTTTAATTTTACTATTGAAAAAAGTATTATTGTCAATAAATCACCTAATCTTTATTTTCAATATCTGGCGGTATTTTCTTTAGTCTTTGTTCTAGGTATGCAGCGCTGCTGATCAGATCAACGTGACATTGCGCGTGAGCGTAAGTAAAATATGTATAATAACAATATTAGTGACAAACAATAATCAAATAAGAACAAACAAATAGTAATGGGGAAGACTAGTTTCACTCTACATATTACCTAATCCATATATTAATACGTGAAGTAAAAACTTTGCACCCTTTGAAAATTGCGCGGACGGAGGAGTATCAAATTTGGCTCACTTATAGTTTATATAGAGAAGAAGCGCAGAATGCTAATATTTTTAATAAATGATGAATAAAAAATACATTAAATTAACCACAAAAAAGGGCTACTTACGCTTATTCAGCTCTATTCAGCTTATGTCCATAGAAAACAACGATTTAGTATGGAGACACGTACGCATCCATTCAGCTTTCCGCGTCTATTCTGCTTTCGCGTTACTGCAACGTGGTACGTTGCAGTAACGCAACTTATATTAAGAACGTGCAATGTATCTACTTATATTAAGAATGTGGAAGAATTTTTCAATAGTTCAATTTATAGTTTGTTGGTGAAGTTTCGAGGGCCCCCTGAGCCTGGGGGCCCCGGTGCAAAGCACCGTCTAGCCCTCAGATAGCTAGGCCACTGATTGTTCCGTAAGGACCCGTCAACGCTTGTTTAGAGAGCCCAACTTGCATTATGTTGCGATTTATATCGTTGGCGATAACAATAAGCACATTTAATTTCTAATCATTTTATATAAAGAAAAAAACTTGTTAAAGTCAATTTTATTAATTAATGACATGTTGTTGAAGAATATAAATTGTAAAAACAGAGAATATCCTCTTGGGACGCTGCCGCTTGGGGGGTGATCGTGGCCGCGTGGTGTCAACGTAAGCTACTCGTACATATAACGTTTTGTTAGTCAAGTACTTGGACTTCTATTATATAACTCCTGCCTACGCACGCACGTACTCCCACTATTTATAGTTGCACATCAACTTATATCACTTCACATATATACGTAGTGGCCTGAAAAATTCAGATACAACTATAGCTGTCAAAACGAACGGATTTATTCCCGATGTGGAGAGCTCTGATTCAATTTGTTTTAAAAATAAATTTGCACAACTTTTATGATGTTTTTCTGACGCAGCGCGCGGCACACAAACGAGTAATCGCGCAGCGTCGTCTACTAGGTACGCGGTTACACTGCTGAGAGCTGGTAGAAATCCTGTCTAGCTTGAAACAAAAACATTTTTTATGTATCTTTACGTCTGTTATATTCCCCAAAGAGGTACTCAGAGGATTGTAAAACACTTCTTCGATACACCTGTTAAATTGAACGTCCCACATTGGAATGGTGAGTCTATTGCCATAATCATTGATCTTAAGTAATGTTTTCAACTAAGTATATCTTTACGCGAATTTTTTGACACTGGGAGGAAGCTTGCACTCAGCGTGAAGTAGCGGCAGCACTGGTATTTGTTCTGCTGCAGTGTTGCGAGCAGCAGACGTCGACAGCGCCGGGTATTCAGCACAACGGTGGTGCAGCGATATTTTGTATTTTAACCTCTAACAGGTATATGCGATAACTACAGATAACAATTAAGTATTTTATTTGTAAGTTCGTTTCGTTCCGATACTCGGAATGATTGTAAAAGAGCCGATTTATTTATGGACAGAAGAGAGGGACATACAATAATGATATAACAAAAATATGATTAGTTATTTGTAATATATACGTTAATAACCTATTATGAGAATTGATGACATTTTATCCTAATCATAATTAGCTGTGCCTTAAGCTTCGGACGGTGATAAAAACCTTGTCGATAACAAATGCCCTGTGCTTACCCTTCAGGGACACAAGCGAGTAGGCTGCGCCCCCCGAGCGTGGGGCGCGCTGCTTTCCACGACACTTTGGGATTGACTTAGAGAAAAATAAATTTTGTAATAAACAAGTCTTTTTTTTGGTTGGTCGAGTAGTCCATTGGACTTAAACGTAACTGGTGAAATGTAGAAGTGTACTACACTCCTCTGCCTACCCTTTCGGCGATTACAGCCGTCATGGTATGTTAAGTCTTTTTACATTTCATCAGTAACTTGATGATTATAGTTAGTTTCGCATTCTCTAAAAATAAATTAAACACAATACTAGTAACGATTCCATCCTAGTAACGAACCAATGCTATCACTACAATGCCAAGGACTATTTGATTGATGAATAAGTGTTAGAGACGGTCATGAATGGCAGCACCATCGCACGTGCTGGAGACGGTCATGGGTATGGGACACTGACATGGCTAATTTCGTGCTACAACGGAGCCTCGCGATTGGAGAGAAATTGGATGAAGCACATTGCTATCCTACCGTCGCGTCGGAGAGAGCGTATCCTCCACTCTAGGAACTGTAACACTGTTACTCGTCTCGTTTGCTTAGTTTGATAGTGTTTAGAACGCGGGCTAATTTGTAAGTTGTTTGTACTCGCGGTTGTTCTTTGTTCGGTTACTCACATACTCACCCCCACTAATTTACGAAGGTGCAAATAACATCGCCGATCCGACGTTTTATATCTAAAATCAGAAGTGGGATACTGATTACTTGGCGCGGTATTTTTCGTTCCGTCGTTCTGTTCAGTTTAACTTCTGTAGTAGTTACAATTTATTTGTACTAGAAGTAATCGCCTCATACTAACTCAATATGATGGAGAGATCGTCTAGGTCTAAGGAACGCGTTTACGTGAATGGGAAACGTGTGAGAAGCAAATCTAATGTATGTACATCGCGCGTATATGACGCGACCGTTAGTTACACGTCGAGTCGATTGCGAGAGCGTAATGCAAACCTTCGTAGCCCACGTGGATATCGCGACTGTTCGTACAAACGAAATAGGCGACATGAAAAAACTTTTGATACTATTATCCTAGCGAGGTGAAGTACTATCGAAAATAGGGTACAACCGGTACCGGACCTTGCTACGCCAGCTGATTTCCCGTTGCACCATGAATATGGACTCTGCTCATCACCGACGTTACCTCCGGCCACTTATCAATCTGCAAGCGTAAGTAGTACGGAGGCGGGGAAGGAAGATACTTAGCGGGTTGAAGATCCAAAAGGCATCGGGAAACGGACATTACAGACTGAGTTTTTACAGTCTTATCGGCTCTAACTGAAGTAAGGTCTCAAAATTTTTAGGTATGTGTCGCCCTTATGTTTCGCCCAACAGAGGGCGCCACTGTTAAATCTACCTTAGAAATTATTAATGTTCGAGTGGTGGCTGCGCGCTCTGAGTGAGTTGTAACAACTTGAGATAGCCAACTAGATAGCATCTATCTGTAGGCTATCTGATATCCACTTATTCGGCATTATCGGTCTAGAACTAGTAAGAAGTAACTTCCACCCAATCACAAATGCTCTATTATTATTTACAATTATACAATTGTACTACGATCTTGCAATTTGTAATGGGGATTTTTCAACATTATTGTTATATTGTTTACTAACAATAGGGAATATAAAATACTCATGTTTGGCTTTCAACTAGAATGAAAATATAAATATATGTGAAGCTACCTTCTGATAAAGGAAGGGCCTGGTGAGCGCCAGGTAGCGCTCCAGGGCCATGGTGACGGCGATGCACACGCTGCCCACGCCGAACACGCGCAGCACCACGCGCGCCGCGCAGTACGCGCGCGTCCTGCTCGCCCACGGCGAGTGCTCCGACACCAGCATCGCGCCCATCATGCCCACCTGGACCGAGCGCGGCGGTCACATGTGAAAACTTACTGCTGCCAGAGTCGGTACTGTCAGTAGCCTTAGTGGGTTTGTCGAGTACGTATGAAAATAGAGAGACTGAGAATATAGAAGAAACACGATTGATCTGTAGGGATAGAGTTATTTGGCACTCGGTGCACGCTGCTTCCCTGGAAGGGACCAGACGTGATAGTAAAACATAAAAAAGTTACCAGAGCCACAAGATCGTTGGCAGCTAGCGACGTAAGCATCAATAAGTGTTTGCGGTTCCTGACGCGGCGCTCGCCTCTCCTCAAGGCGATGATAGCGGCCGCGTTCCCGATTATGCCGATCGCGTACACGATCTTCGCCACCAGCCGAAATGTCGGCAAACTTTTCGAAGCCGCTTTTTCGAGACACACCACCGTCGCATTGGTGACGTTGTAGGCGGCCGTGCTGGACACGTCGGCCCATGCGTTTGTAAAATTTTGAGCATGATCGTACTCATACGGCGCGAACAATGTAGTTAAGTTCTCTGATATACCCCCCATATTGATGCGTTTTTTGTTCGTTCTCGAGCACGATCAATGGCTTGCTTCATTAATAGTCCTTCAGCACCGCTTCGTGTCGGAATGTCTTCGATAATTCGCGATTGTTTCTGTGAGCATCGTCTTTGCCGACCTAGCCTGCAAGCGGACACCGGATTAGTGAGTATTTTTATAAGAATACAATGTATCTATAACGGGCAGACATTGCAGTTAGGTAGAGACAATTTTGAGAGGTCACGAGGAGGATTAAGCTGGGCTGGGCAGAATTTGATAAACTACTACTAGGAGTCTTTTCTTTATCCATACTGAAATGTCGTCGAATGCTAAATGGATGGCAGTGGCCGCCAGTCGGGCGCAGCTTGTTTACGAGTACCTTTTTATTATTGACAGCATTAAGTGAGGTGATCTCTTGTTTGTCATCTGCTATAACCCCTTTTGGCCTTTCACCATAGTAGTTTAGACATGGGTCTCCTTTCCGAATAAGAGGGTTTAATGCCATAGTCTTCACATACTACCGTGTGTGATTAATCGTCTGTTCGTATACCTGGAGTGTATTCGTATAGATACAACAATAGTTTAAGCCACGATTCAGAACGTTTCTAAATACCTATGTGTAAACTTTTCACACATTTGTTTCTAATTTGTTCCTATCCTATGAATACATTCATATTCTTCGCGGGTGTCCCGATTTCTGTACGTGGTTTTATTCATGAAAAGTGACTTTTGCCATACGTTGACCGGCTAAGCAAAAACTAGAGGATACTTTAGGATGTTTCATTTATGCCATACATAATAAACACTGATTTATTAATTTATTCCAATTACAATTAAGACTATATCTGTCATAACAGATTTCCCAATTCGATGGCATAGTCAATATCAATGGTACAAATGACAATTTAGCAAAATTAATTAATTACATTATGTCAAATGAAAGAATGCCAAACAAAAATTAAAAGTTACTATAATAAAATCATCCTAATAATTAAAAGATACAGTAAAAACATGTCATAATAAATAAAGTCGTCAGCCCTTCTCAGGCCAGTGCTGGACATATGTAGGCCTCCCCCAATGAGCGCCATTTAGACAACATAATATTATTATAGAAATTATAAATATTGGCTTAGAGTCATTACAATAATTATTATAGTAGTAGACTTCTTGCGAATCCAAACAGCGAGTTAAATACATATAAATACATACAAACAAATGCCAAGTAGTTAAAAAATTTCCATGTTAACAAAGTATTATTGGTGAGTCAAATTTAAAAAATAGATTTCACATCTCACACAGGATATAACAATTTCAATTTTAATGATATTTACAATTTATTTTTATTTGGTATGATATTTTTTATTTTATTATTTTTTAACATAACATCAAGCCTGTAACCTCTGAAGAGGAAGGCAGAGAGGAGTTTATTTTTTTATATTTTTTTTTTATTTTTCTTTATTTCGTTGTTATAATATTAGTCCGTAGATGGTACAATATCAATAGAAATCCCTAATGATGTGTAAAACTGCTAAGTTGCGAGCCCCGGCATCCGATCCTGCTGCGCCGAAATTCCCGCTGGCAGCCCCACGGCGCGGGCTGCTCTTATACATGTATAGATATCATTATGATCTCCACTTAAATATTGAGTCGTGGCGAAGTTGTAAAACACCTAAAATTTCATCATAAACCGCTCGATGCACAAATATGCTTGCAGGTTACGCGCAATGTGTAAAGCTAAGCAAAGTCGGACGCGATATGCTCGCAGATAGGCGACCGCCAGTAGCTAATTTTGCTGATCGTTTTCATGCTATAAAGGGCACGTCAAGAAGTTCGTCCTGGATGTAACCGATATGGAAAGCTCGTCTGATGCCTTAAAATTATTTGGATAACCAGTATAGTCCCTAAGTCGTACCCGCCAGCCAGTATCGGATGATGGTGATGAAGTTAGAGTCAGGGGCTTACAGTTGCGAAAGTCATGTGCCTAGCAATCGATATGTAACAGCGACAGTCGACAGCAAATGTACCCAGTGCAAAATAGCTGAAGCGAGTGTGGCTTCGGAGTGCGACACTCACGGAGGAGGTGCCCTATCACGATACAACTACGTAGTGCGCCCTGTGCGCCCCCAGTCTTCCTGCTTACATCACAATAAACAATTGTTAACACGCGCACCTTATGTAATATCAATAATAATATAACGTTTCCTTTGCGAAAATGTTTTATAAATATTTTGTTTTCACGCAGCATGCTCGGCCCGGTGGAGGTTCTCCCCTATTTATATAATAATATCCATGTTTTCTTACTACTTCCTTGCAGCAGGGAAGACTATTTTGGGTCGACGCTGCCGTTCATGTGTAAGACAGGTTGCAATGATTTAGTGTATTATAAATTTTTAACTTCATTCAATAATAATCATCCGCCATTGGACATGTATCTCCTGTCAGATTGAGATAGGCCAAGAGCGGCCTGCTAAGCTACACATTTCAAACTACGCTAAATTATTATGAATTCGAATTCGGATATTCGAATAATAAATTCATAATGAATTAGATAAATGTGGTGAACACACATATCACAATATATCTCAGGCCCGTTCATCAGAATTAGTGTACATCCAGCTGTTATTAAATGAAACTGTCATAGTGATGCTGACAGACAATCCAACGGAGTTTGAATACACAAGAAACAAAATTTAGTGCTCTCCACTACGCTTGTCTCGACAAAGTGCTTCTAGGTAATGACTATTAACAACGTACCTAAGTCACCAAACGCCCATATTAAAAGCCCTGTGTTTAAAGGAAGGCTGTAAAATTCAGTACAAAAAATGTGTTTTGGTACTAACATTAAATACTATCATAAAAATTTAATTTCACCAAATTTAAATTGAACTTAATTGAGGAGAAAGCTGGAGGAAGTAGGTATTTTATATTTTTTTCTATTAGTCATAATATTGGAATTTAACGAAATATTTTAAGTAACTACTTAGTATGTGCATGGAACGACAGTAATAAAAGTTGTAACGATTGTAATATTTTTAACTCTCTAATTAATGAAATAAATAATTGTACTACTTAGGTATGTTGTTCTCTTCAAATTACTTCGTATATAAATTTTCACGTATATAAAACAGTTTAAAAATTATACAGACAGTTAATATAAACCAAACATTTAAGTCTAATAAATATTTGAAGATATAACATGATGATGTATTATTATATGATGATGTATATAGTATTAATAGTATTGAAATAAAAATCTTTAATTCTATAATATTTACCTTAAAATATACGTCACGTATATTTTGGAGTTAGTTTCGGACACAATTCATAAATAGTTTTTCACGTACACTGTGGCACTGATTATTAATTGTGAAATATTTTAATAAAACACAATTTAAAATGTTTCAAAGTCGAATTATATTTAACGCCGGTGTTTTTACAGCGGACATTCAACGATCGTAGCGGTGGCGAGGTAGAGCGGCGGCAGAGACGAGCGCTCGCGGGCACGAGGCGCGCGCACATGCCGCGGACTGCCCTCGCGGCGGTCACCGTGCCTTTCTTGCAAACAAACAAATCACATTGTTGGCGCCATGGAGCATCAATCTCATAGAATTGTCTCGCTAAAACATCTCTCACTGCAGGTTTCTTGAATTTCCTACATATTGTTATGATTTATAGAATTATCCGAATAAATTGTATAGATAAGTGGATTCATCATCATCATCATCAACATCATCATCAGCCTATCTCATTTCACTGCTGGACATAGGCCTCCCCCAATGAGCGCCATCGCACCCTGACCTCGGCTTGTCTCATCCAGCATCTGCCTGCAGCTTTTCGCAGATCATCGTCTCACCTGGCCGGAGGCCATATCACGTTATGTTTGCCGAGCGGCGGTCTCCACTCCAGAACTCTCCTACTTCACCGGTTGTCGGTTCCTCGTCAGATATGCTCAGCCCATTGCCACCTCAGCGAGCGAGTGGATTATTCCTCAGTAGTAATAAGTAATTGCTAGAAGCCAATAAACACTTAGCTAATTGACGAAGTGTCTACAATAGTTGGAAATTTAAGAATGACTAGCGGACCCGGCAGACGTCGTCCTGCCCGGAAAAACAGTTTACAGTAAATATTATGTTAATTTAAACTCGTTGGTCGAGCGGTTGCAAGCACGACTGCCGATCGGGAGGTCTTGGTTCCCAACATTTCCCTTCACTGTTCTGCTCATATTGATTGTAGCGTGATGAAAAGTATACTATAACCAGCTCAGGAGTATGATAAATAATTGTACCAAGTTTCGTTAAAATCCGTCGAGTAGTTTTTGTTTCTAACGGTTATACAGACAGACAAACAGAGAGACAAAAATTTTACTGATTGCATTTTTGGCATCAGTATCGATCCCTAATCATCCCCTGATAGTTATTTTGGAAATATATTTCATGTACAGAATTGACCTCTCTACAGATTTATTATAAGTATAGATATCGAACGGCAATTTGTGACTCCGAAAGCCTCTTTAGTTGCCTCTTACAGGAGATACCATAGCTCGTATTCTGGTGCCGAATTACAACAAGAGCCCATGAGTTCTAATAACAGATCAATTAATAACTGTTAATAAGTGTCTGTTATATTTTTTTAATAATTCAGTGTCCGATCGATCATTATACAGTATACATAATTTAATGCAATACAAAATTCTTTATTGAATACTAAATAATTGACTGCCTCGGTGGTCGAGCGGTTGCAAGCGCGACCCAGGACCTCCCGCTCGGCGGTCGCGCTTGCAACCACTCGACCAACGAGGCAGTGAAAAATAAAATATGCAATTATTTTTTACTTTTCAGTGCATTTTTTGATTAAAATAAATTTCTTGGAAGTCGGATTTTCTTATCGTCATTATTTACTTTATATATTGTGTTTTTTGTTTCGAAATCAATTTCTTAAAGTCGTGTTTTTGTTAAAACTGCTTAAATTTTTATGTAGGTACGAGTACTTACATTTTCTTACGGATACTAAACTAAATTATAACTAAAATTCACGCCCATAAACCATTTCATCCCCAATTGATTCGCTCTTAGGGGTGGGATATATATGTATATGGGAGAGGGTGGGAACGGTTCATAAATGAAGTGTTATGATATTACAAACAAAAAAATACAATCGAGTCTTACTTTGGTATTTAAAGATGATTAAAAAATCATAAATGACATCGAAGCTAAGGTATTCGCACGAACGTGATATTGAACAGTAAACTTATTTAAAAAAAAAGTTATTTGTACGATAAAATTTAAATATGAAATACAATTTAAATGTGAAAAATTTCAAAAATCGAATGAAACGTAACGGTGCACGTCACGAGCGTACGGTTTGTTTTATTGTAAATAAAACATGAGGCCAGGACTAGCATCACGGACATCAGTAAAATCGTCGCCGCCGCTCGAGCCACTCGTGTGCCGGCAAATTCTCGCGCGAACGAGTATTATTTATTACGACCGTACTAAAAGAGATTTATCTGTCAATATAGAACGTCTTAGAATGTTTAAACAATGGCTACATTAAAAATTATTCCCATGATCTGTCTGGTGTGCCTGATATGTCTCGGTGCAGTGACCGCGATCCCGGACGGCATCCTGTGTTGTCCACCGGGTACGGGTTCTTTTCTCAACGAGAAAAACGCCTGTTGGGATGAAGGCACGAACAAAACGTCGAATATTACGCTCGTATGCGATATGTATGATACGATTACTGATGAAATGATCAACATGACGATAAACGACGCCGGCCAGGTGTACATTAATATAAGAGAAGGTGTCAACATGGAAGTATCGTTTGGAACGTGAGTTTTTGTGTGCTTAGTATCATGTGATTCGGCTAAAAAACAGTATCAGTACTCAATATTATATGTATCATAAACAAAGATGTTCCACAAAAAGAAAAACCGACTTGAAAAATACTTATATTGAATTTTCCATTCATACTTTTAAAATCCAACATTACTTTGTGACCGGACAGTAGTACAGAGTAGGGAATTATAGAGGTGTACTCTTGGACATAACAATCTTAATAACATTGGAATTTAAAACTTAATGCAGTGCACTCGATTTTCAACCAACTCTAGAATACTAATACAAACTAATTAATTATCCAAAGTGAAGTTTGTCATACTTTCCAGCGTGTAACCGACTATAATGAGGTTTATGGACATGAAGTATACGTGAGATAGCGCGTGTTAACATACTGTTCATAATTATCTAGATATGTGCAAGGCAGATAGTGTAGTGCAAACTAAGTTAACACCTAAATGTAAGACTATACTTGCATATTTAGAAATACTAGTATACTGTTAAGTAATGTATGTTTCACTTTGTAAATATAAAAACATGAACAACGGTCTGCCTCGTTGTTCGAGTGATTGCAAGCACAACAACAGATCGAGTGGTCTTGAGTTATCCCTGGGCCGAGTACTATATTGGTTTTCTTGTAGGAATTTCAAGTAGTGGCTCGGATTACAGATCAGTGCCCGGTGTACGGCAATAAGCTCACCACCTATTCCATAGTAAGACGTAAATATAATTGATGAAATTTGGAAGCGTACCGCACTTATCTGCTTATAATTAATTTGAATAGCTATTACGTGATCATTTACATACCTATGTGATAGGTAACCTTCCACTATCATCAGAAACATGATCATTATCATCATCATTATAATCATAGAGAAGAATTACGAGTAAAGCCATAATATCATCTCACTGACCGACTATGGATTGGAAATATATTTTGACTGACTTGACCAATACTAGAAAAATTTCAATATATACTTACAAACTTTATAAGTACAACTGTTTAGAATAACTTTCCCTATCACTGTAGTCATCATCATCACATCATCCTTTACCGTTCCACTGCTGGACATAGGTCTTTCTCACGGTGTTCCACAACACCCAATCTACCGCAGATCTCAGCCAGCCGCTACCGACTGCCTTTTCAAGGTCGTCGGTTGAACGGGTCGGGGCCCACAGTGCGAACACCGTACTATCATAGATTAATCTTTCATTCAACAGTAGGTCGTTGTTGGTGAATTACTTCTTATCTCCACCATAATCAAATTCCAGGTACTGCATAGGGGTCGAACTTGTGTCACGCGAGAATGGATCAGAGGAAGCATCGAAAGCCATAGTTTCATGCACCTCCCAGGAGAATCCAAGATCCGATGTGCTTAGCTATTGCATGATAGTTTCCTCAGTTTTCTTAATTATCACTACCCTTGTGTATGTAGCACTTCCGGAAATAAGGTGAGACTGGTATTATTATTGTTACATGTACTATCACGTCAGATCTATTAAAGGCAGGCAGAGAGTACCGTGTGCCAAATATCTCTATCCTTACCTGATACGCTTCTACATTCGTGTGTATAATCTCGTCGAATAATTTATCATCTCGTTGTTAGACACCAAGCAAGGATGAGTTAAAACTATACTTTTCGCTTTAGCCAAATATGGATTGAATGCAAATATTTTTTCATCAATATGTTTTCATACACGTAGATTTTCTCTAAAAACACTTATGAATGTTGACACAATTTTAATTTTTATTATTTTTGTCAACACACACATGCGCATCTCTGAATGTGCGTATTAGTAACACACACATGGGTGTACGGGTGTTACTAAAAAATCACACTCTCTTTAAAGAGTACATAATTCTTGCATTTAAAACGTTTTGTCGGATCCATTATTATAACAATGTACTTAATTATGATTTATATAACTTTCTTATTTCTTAACATTAGCATATAACCATTTTCAAAATGTACAATTACAGGGACCTTCAAGGGAAGAGTATTATCAATTTTTGCGGAAGCGCAGGTATAGGGTTGATGATCCTTGGAATAATGAAGATAACTGAATATGAGGACATGAACCTCTGCGCAGTGCGAGGTAACCTTGGATATGTAACACTACTTTAACAGAGCATTCACCCATACACATAGCATTCGCGATATATCGTCTGCAAATATCTCATATGCAGCATATGCGATATTTGCAGACGCTGTATGCGGTGGGATGCAAAGAGTAGAAGATCGAGCTCAGTGGCGTGCTATTGGAGAGGCCTATGTCCAGCAGTGGATGATGACGGGCTGATGATGATGATGATGATATACATATACTTTACAAATACATATTGACATTAACTGCCTCGTAGGTCTGGCTTGATGAGGTGACGATCTGCAAAAAGCGGCAGATAGAAGCGGGATGGGACAAACCGAGTACAGGGCGTGATGGCGCTTATTAGCAGAGGTCTATGTCCAACTCTGTACCAAGATAGGGAGATGATGATGATCTAATAAAAGCATGATCACTGAGCAAGAAGTCCTGTGTTCGATTCCCGGGTCGAGCAAAGGAATATGGTGTTTTTCTAATCTGAAATTCCCAGTAGCAGTTCCGAGTTTGGATTTGTGCCCGATGTATTTATTTATAGGCTCACTCCCTATTGCATAGAGGTGAAACGGGCACATTACAAGGAGATAAACTGGGTCACTATATTTCTCCGCCTACCCCTTAGAGAAAATCCAGACGTTATGTTATTATTTGTTATTTTTTCGCAGGATTTCTCGTGTATTTCTTCTTCATAGCGAGTTTTTTCTGGATGAACGCAATCGCTGTGCAGATTTTACTGAGTATGAGGTATTTATGTTTGAAAACATTGGAAAATATTTATATAAACTAAAGTAATACCGTTCGATTGGTTTCGGAGCTATTTGAGAGCACTGGTACACTAGGCCCAGATCTTATGAAGGACCTTGAATAGATCCGGTATTATTCGGAGTATCCAAAAGATAATGCGTTTTAATCACTTGTACATTACGTAGCATAATGCAAGTTCGTAGTTTTATTTAATAATAATTATTTTAATTTAATATAATGTCATATTAAGTTCACCAGTCTCCCGATCCACATCACTGGTTCAGGGTAGTTCAGCATCCGATGGCCGCGTGTGTTCCAAGATATTCATCATTATTATTATTATTGACACAATATATGTATACTTGCTGATTCAGACGACCCGTCGTAAGCAACTACAGTTGGAAGGAGTTCTCGTGGTACGCCCTTTACGCATGGGGTTGTCCCGCCATACTCACTATATGCATGGCGATTGTCAATTACCACCCGGGCGATCATATGAAACCTGGTATTGGTTTGAACACGTGCTGGTTCTTCAGTGAGTCATTTTGATATTTTTTAAGCGAAATTTCTTCATGTATGAATTAACCTTTAACTGCGAAATGTAATCTCTTCTATTCTTCTATTTGTTCCTTTATGTTTCACCCACCAAAGAACTAACAGATCTGTATATTTGTTCACCGATCAATACACACATTTATATTTGTAGTTTATTGGCCAGACAATGACATACGAATAATATAATGTGTTATATCCCGGAAAACATATGGATACAGTATTAATCCTAATCAACTTAATACTTAATTAAATAATTACCTTAAAAAATTTCATGCACGTTATTGTAATGTTTTACATAATATTATTTAAATTAATATCTAAGGAGTTATCTCGAAATTAAAGAAACGCGCGCAAATATACTCGCGTAATATTAAGTAATACGAAGTTCATTGGGTCAACTTGTGTAATAATAAAATCTCTAAATTCATGAGTCTGGAAATGCACCCGGTGTACGGCAATAGGCTCACCATCTATTCCGTGAGACGTAAACGTAACTGGTGAAGCGTGGAAGTGTACTACACTCTTCTCACTAACCCTTCGAGGATTATAGGCGTGATGTACGTTATATATTCACATATGCCCACTTTTTATTTTATTTTTTCCTTTTAACTGCTACACACTCTTTTAGCAAACACCAGAGACCTTATTTGCTTATAAGCATATAACGAACTCTTAAAAAAAACAATTAAAATTTCTAATTCTTAATCCGTGCCTACATTTTAAATCGCTTGTTCTATCATCTTATTTATATCTTTACATTTAGTTGTACAGAATTTAATGCAGTATAATATTACCTTCCAGACATAAAGCAGCAGTGGCATTACATGTACAGCGTGATGTCCGTGCTCATCCTGTTCAATATTGGCATATTCCTCTATATCTCGGTCAACATTTGGCGACTCACGTTTTCGTCAGATCACATCAAGGCGTTTAGATACAAGTAGGTACTCATCGTGCTTTTTCAGCATATACATATATACATTTTAAAACAATACATTTATTCAATATCTTTGATATACCATACCACCTCGAGAGGTTGGTTATATAGAGGTGTATTGTCCCACTTTTTACCCCGTTGTTAAACTTCCCATACAATGGAGTGAGCTATACCTCACACTACTTCAAACTCCGTACCACTGCTGGGAAATTTAAGTTGGAACATATCAAAAATACTTTGTTCTACCAACCCATCCACCGGATTCGACCCCTGACCTCATTATTAGTAGTCGTCCATGCAACCACTCGACCAAAGATCTAAATTAAAAAAGCAAGCAATCGGAATACAGATTACCCTTAACCCTTAATTTTCAAAATAGAACAGTTAAATTAAATTAATTTATTCCATAAATACGCATTTCATTTCCAGATCCCTCATGTCGTTGCGCATGTTCATAATCATGGGACTGCCGTGGATATTTGAGATGATTGGCTCTTTAACGGAGACGCATGTAGTATGGTGAGTATTTTACAAACTGAACAATTCTGTAATAATTATGTCAGAAACTTTCCCACACACAGATATTCTCTTCATAAAAAAAAAATCAAACAATCTTATGATTGCGATTTAATTGTGATTTTAAATATATCTGTGCTCATACTAATGATTACTGGTATTCTATAAATTATGAAGCAAACCAGCAGCCATTTTGAATTCACCAAAATGGCGGGAAATCAAAAAAGGCGGGAAAGTCAAACACCGTATTTGCAATCTATCTACTCCTTTGCTACTTTGTTCATTTGAGAAAATACAAATAAATATATTAATAATTTCAGATATATTCATTTCATTAATTATGAAAATAATTAATAATGGATAGAGAGTGATGAACACAGAAAAAGATTTATGGTTCAAAATGTCAAATTATTACATTCTAAAGTATCTGTTCAAAATTCGGTATGACCGCTTGATTTGATAAAGATATTTTGCACTTGGTGCTTGCTATCTACCCCGCCAGGGACTCGGCGTGATGGTATAATAGATACTAATAAAATAATGTATTAATTACATAATTTTAACTTGCAGGTTTATATTAGACATATTCAACTTGCTGCAGGGTCCGCTGATATTTATTGTATTAGTGGTGTTGAGGAAACGGGTTATCAAGGCCTTGCTGAAAAGAGGCCTTTTGGACTGCATCGCGGGCCCCCTCGAGAAGTATCTGGCCGTTAAGAATGACGACGAGGAAGGTGTCATACAGCACACGGTCGGCGTGACGTTAGACGAAAGGAACGGTATATGATCTAAATATAAACTAAAAAAAATGATCTGTCTGGTCGTGTTTATATTTTTGGTATTCTAGTCTTGTCTATGTTCTCAGCTTTTATCGGAGTTAGTATGCTTTATTCTGTAATGTGATGATATATGATACAACCCGCAGAAATCAACTCGACACTTGAAAAGAACGGGCTTCCCTTCCCGCCAATACTTAGCAATGCCTTCCGCTCTTACCTTCAACGCGTCATCACTGACATTGACTTAATTATAGATATATACGCGTGTAAGATGTTTTGACACCTGAATAAAACTTTAAAATAAGTATGATACAATGAAACAAATATAACTCTTTATCCAGTAATTGATACTGTACTATTACGTCATCACAGCATGGTGCCTAGTTAATTTCTGCGAGTTATAATAATACTATTGCTAACAAAGCATTTAAGTAACGTTGTAATAATAAGAAGATAACAATAAGATAAGGTTAAGACTTAAGATTCGTACGTACTTATACATTAAAATATTTTTACACTTTTCAACTTTTTCATTTTGCCTCTCACTTATTATGCTTTTAAGCGCTTTTCTACCGAAATATGGCATATTCACGTTCAAATTAAACTTTGGATTAGTTTTAAAAAACCACTGCGTTCAAATATTATAAAAACTAATTCTACAGTGATCAATGGACGGTTCTTTCGTGATTCAAAAAGCGCGTAAAAACGTAAATAGGTAACTACATTCAATCTCTATATCATAATGTATGTACATGGTCACAAAATTGAGCTCGATATGTGACATAATAATTTACATTATTTAAAAGACAGTTGCAGCAACTGAAACGTTTCTTGATAAATATGAATGCGATAATTGAATTATTTTCGATTTCATATTCAATTAGTTGACCTAAAAGTTGCCTCCGGTGGTGCCATCTATCGTATTGTAGAAATTTTCACCACGAAATACGAAGTTACTGTTTAACAACGCCATCTTGTGACACTTTTTTAAAATTAATACAATGCCAACAATCGTGTCCTGTTTGGCTCTGGTAGATACATATCGCACCCACGGTGCAACACAGTCACTTATGCAAATGATGTAATTTTTCAGGAGAAGCGTTTGAAAATTCGA
>DWME01003984.1:0-17124 GCA_018244795.1 Parelbella ahira ahira
TCGGGTTTTTAGTCGGTTAGAGCCCGACATAACCTATCGTCGGCCCCGTGGCGGTAGGTACTCGATCTAAGTTTTCCTGACGTAAAAAAAAAACAAAAAAATTTGTATATTAATGATAACGTAAGTGAGCATCAAAAGAGATTGTGTTATGGTATCTAGATTGTTTTTAAACTATATATACATTATACATACAAAGATATTCTTATGTAGATACTTTTTTACACTCATTCATAGAACAAATACTTGTAATAGTCACACAAATATTTATTCTGGGCGGGAATCGAACCCACGTGTTTTCTCAGTAGTCAGGCTCACTACCCACTAAACAAACGGGATAGTCATACAGTCAGTATATCTATCGACATTTTTCTCTCATGTTGTGTTTATACGCGCTGACCTCGCAGCTCATGTGTGACCGATTCCTGACAGACACAATGTCACAGAAGCGCCGGACACAATTACATTCAGCTAGTGTCCGAATGAAATTCATTGAGCGCACCGAAGCACACTACGATAACTGAGTAAAGCAATTTAAGCGGCTGATTTCTTAATTATCATTATTCCCTAATATATTTGAATGCAATCTATCAGTTCAGATAATCTTCTCATTTCTGTTAACGACAAACAGATGAAAACAGAACTATGAATCGCTCAAGTATAACACATGGTATGTATTTATCTACATATAAATTCTATCAATGAAATGCAGCTTATAAAATTTGTACGTTTGTCAGTGAGAATTAATATAAATGTCTTAAACATTCCCTATTAGACAATAGCACTTTCGCTAGTCGCTACATGAGATTGAACAAATAAAAATGTGGAGACGGACGGAATCGCGGATTACATAGGATTTAGATTTTATTAACACCTTCAATTGGTTTTCAGTCATAGAAAGAGATATATATACATGGTGTAATCAGACCTTTAAAACGTGTTACTACGAGTATTTCGAAGCTTCACGTGATCAGATGTTAATATACAGACATTTTTTTAACATATCATTAGAAGGATTATGTTTGAAAATCGAAACGATTGCACCCATTTCTGCATCCCACCACAAATTAAAACATTCTTGAAGGTGGTTGGTAAACACACATCACGATTTCAATAATTTCAATATTATTTTTAACTGGATCTGTATGTATGAGAATACATTTTAGTAATGACATTATCGGATAAGTACTAGTAGTAATATACCTAATATTATTAAAATTATCCAGGAACAAAAAAACTGAGGCAAAAAAAATTTAATCATATTTAATATGTAAATTCTTCAACGTACAATATCACGATTTTTATCAAGACGAGTAGAACACTTTAACTTGAGAAATCGTGCATGCCTCGAGGCATAATAATATTAAAATGCCTCATCATTCCCATGGTGCAACCTTGTATACATACTTAGCAAACTTTACAATCACCTATTGAAATCCATGTCAGTGTATTCATCGATATAATTTGTCGCTAAACAACTTCTTATTAATAGTATTGTTAATATAATAATATTTAATAGTAATTTGGCGCGTGCACCAAAGTAATCGAAGCATTTCACTATTTGATCGATTTTCGAGTGACATCATCGAGTCTCGGTTGCCAAATAACGCCGAGTCGATACGTTTGTGATAGGAGAAGCGATCAGCTTTTTTTTATATTTCCATAAACACGCAAATTTTATAAATGTCATATATGAATCAACCTTTATATTCATCTATACGATACGGATCTCCTCTTATGATAAAAATATTGTTAGGACTTGTACTACCACGGTAGCTAAGTGTCAGTTGACAAACGTCAAACAACTTAGATAACATTAAATTATATAGGTACTAGTTAGACGAAGTTTAAACCAATAAGTTTATTACTTAAAAGATACAGTGTGCTTTCGTTTACGGTACAGGCATTTTGCTTTAAGACCGCGTGTATCTTTAAAAACAATGCTTCAGAAATCGTCGTTTACGTTTTTTAAATACAAATGTAATTTCTGTTATTTAAGTTTAACTATTGTACAAATAAATCACGGAATTACAAAATATTTAAGTTCAGTAAAGTTTTCAGAAATTCTATGTCTTCTTAGTCGCACAACATTGACGAAATGGTCGTTGATCTTCTAATGGGTCAGTTGCGGCTTTTGCGAGATTTTACGTCTTGCTCTATTCATAACAATACGTGTATATTCTATAAGGAAAGCTTCGTAGACGATTTAATAGGGTGCATTCATCTTGTGGTTACTTCAACGCGAGAACATTGACCTCATACTCTTCCTTGCAACGTTTCTCGTTGCAGAACCTTCGTTGCGGTTAATATGCCGAACCATTATGAGAGAAATAATTGAATATTACCTGTTGTCATACAAGTCTATAGGATTATATTAATATTATTAAATAAAATTTGGTATTCCATGGTGCGAAATAAACATAGGTGGTGAACCGTACAATTATACTAAACTCCTTTGCCTACGCCTTCGGGGAAGCACAGGCAAGATGTTTTACGATGTTTTAAACTTAACAATTAAAACAGTTTTACACTTATTATTTACTTATTATTTAATTTTACACTTATGATAGTTAAAAGTCGCTGTTGTATACCGCGTCCGCTTGCGACCGCGCGCTACCCGCGCACAGGTCAATCAAACCCGTAACCCGAACCGCGCAGGGCGTTCACTCTGTTCTAATTATACGCCACTCGATCCCATACTCGTGCCAAATATACCCTAACTGGGTCAATTGCACCGATGCGCCCGTCGTACACTTGCCCACGAGGAAGTGCCGCCAGTTAATTGTGTTAGAGAGTGAGATAACAGTAAAGGTGTCGTGCTAGATGCTGTGTTAATGGACCACGGCGGTTGAGTTTAGTTGAGATTTTCCATGCACTAAGTACTAGCCTAACACTAGTCACTAGGCACTAACGCTAGTTAATGATTTCGGTGAATTCATATTTAAAGGTCGTGAACAGAACCATATCGATGGTATCGATATATAATTATAAGTATACGTAATTGTAAATGTTTTTCTTTTTACAAACATGCAATTTTCTCTTGTACATTTTTAAATAAGAGAACAAAACAGAAATTTATTGGTCAATAGCAATAATAATAGCGTAGAAAATAAATATAATAATTATAAGTTAGAGGGTGAGAAGCTACTAGCACTAAATTACAAATAAAATAAATGAAATTACAACGGAGGCTGAAAAAGTGTTCAAAACAAAAAAAAAAATATTATATTAGCCATTACTCATTACATGTTCATCATGTCAGTCATTACATATTCTTGTTAATAAATTAATACCTGAGTATAATAATTATGAATAAAACTACAGATTTAAAAAAGTTATTTAAGTACCTTATTAGTTATTCGAAAGTAAAATATATTTCGCTTTGTTCTGTACCATGTAATGAAATACTATACCAACTTTTTTTCAGTATTTACTAGTTACATAAAGCTTTATAACTAAATAAAGCTAGGCACACCAAAATACAATTTTGGAATTGACACTGGTCTAGTAATCACATCATATAAGTATACGTGTATATCTGTATCAAGATCTTTGTCTCCTTAAATATCGCAAAAAATCATATCACAAGTTTCCTGAAATAATTATGGTAATTCACGCGGAACTTGTGATGATATTTCAAATATATTTGTGTCATTTCTACATGACGTCAAAACAAATGACAGGCATTGTGTGACTTTAGTTTTATAAAGATAAAGATTTACCAATGGTTCTACTAGATCAACGGCATTAGTATTACTTGTTTTATTAACTGTGCAAGCTTTTGTAGGGCTATCAACGGTCAAGTACCTTTTTATTTTAAAAAAAAAGTGACACATTTTTGTGTTATATTTTTATTTTCTATGCGATACATCTTTAGACAATAATATTCTCATAATTTATTAAGAACATATATAGAAAAAAAAATTAGAGAAAAAATGTGTAATATAGACTATGTATACCTATAAAGTGACTTCCGGGAAAAACAAAAAATAAATGTGATTGTATTAATACTATTTTTAACCAACTGACAGTTATAACAAATTGTATTATATGAAGATGTATCAGTTAAACATCGCCTTATATATTAAAAAAGAATGTACTTTTATCGTTTTCTATTATTTGTTTTTCTCCGCCGTGATCCATTCAATTCTACTATCTGTCCAAACATTTGGAGGTTATCATGACGAAAGTTAATCTGAGTGTAATATTAATAAATAAAAAGCTTAAGTTATCTGTAGTCCTAATAACAATGTATATCTGACATATAAATGGTATCCCTACAATGAGCAGCGCTGGGCATGGCTTGGGGGCGTGCCAAGCTGCGCACGCGGAGCTAACGACCTTACGCGCTCAAAACGATCGTCTTCCTTCAACGCCACATTTGGTGATGCTACTCTCCCGAAAGGCCAAGGTTGCTCTTTTTTCGTTCTGATTCAAATGCGCAGTCGCAAACAAAGAACACGCGATGAAGGAAATCACAAATATATCTCCTAAACACGTTCAGAGCGAGTGTTTACTGAACTCGCAGCCCTGTTCGCTATCCTTACTGAAAGTGACATTGCAAATTCTCGTTAGTGTTGCCATTAAATGTTGCCAGTAAGCATTAAGCAGGTAAATAAAGGGCAATATTTAAGAGAAAATCTTATATTCTCTTGAAAAAGAAAAAATTAAACAGAGCGGCATTATTTATAAATATCTACAAATGTCTACTCTTTTACATTTAATATTGACTGAAATATATGTATAGAGCCAAATAGAAAATAAAATTCGCTAAATCCTTCCAACCTCGCTCCAATTGTTCTACACTTGTATGTAGGAAACAGATTTAACGAAGCGTTATGCTTATCGATTATTTGAATAGTCATCATAATAAAGCACACTCAACGAGCGTTTTTTAACAATTTGATACACTATTCGTTAGCTATCGTAATTAGCACTGAATTGTCGGCGGTTTTACAGCGTATGTACGAGATGACGGTGAACTAAAGCGTGGAGACTAATTGTAGTATAAACAGCAATAGCATATCACTCCGTGTTCATCCGGTATCACACAAAATCGCCCCCAATTAAACGATGTGGAAGCAAATTAGCAGTAATTACGTCGCGCAATCACCGCGTCGACGTCGAGGCGGGAAAATGCGCTCTATGTCCATGTAATTAGTATCATTATTGTGAATGTGCTTCCGGTTGTTTGACAATTTGGAACCAAATCATAGCGTGTTTATTAATTCATGTTCTATATTTGAATTTCTATTATAATATTATTTTGCGGTGTTACCACACAACATGTCTAAGTAAGATTTTGATTTTGACATTTAAAACTTTCTTATACAAAGTTATATCTGAGGTGGAGTGACAAGTTTTTAAAATTGTACGAGCTCATAATTAGTAGCAATACGAGATTTTTTACTGACAAAATTGATATAGGTACTACACATGCAAACACATGAACGAGGTTCCAGTGATACAGTTGGTTACAGTGACGTAGTCGGAATCTGTCTGAATAACATAATCATCTTTAAAGTGTTGTTTTTGGGTTATTCACAATCCAGGACATGTTTAGATAGCGCCTAACGCTGTGCCCCGAATGTGGCTTCCGACACCAGTGGCCCGATAGTATTTGGGCCACGAAGCTACCCAGCCGCGACCGATTGCGTGCTTATATAAGAATTGCCGCAATACTTATTGTTATCATCTAACAATACATCACTCCATTACACCTTTATCCGTTGTAACTGTGCTTTTTCTTTGACGTCTGTCACAACTGGTCCATTTAAGCGTGTTGAATAGCGAGTAACGTTAGACACATTTATTTTATTCCATCCCTTTTTAATTTTTTATTTAATGCATTTTATTATAACTTACACAGATAATGACGTAATGCCATAGATGACAAAAAATATATAAAATATTAAACAATTTTTTTTTTTTCATAAATTGTCACCAGCCTCGATCCATTTATTCCCTATCCCTTTATTATTATATTCTTGGTTCTATAACAAACTGTACATGTTCCCTTTAATTGAGCATTTTACATAATTATGGGCGCTTTTTTCGTAAGCCCCGTGACGGATACCAGGCGTACCGCATTCATGTCTATTTATAAGCGAGTAAGGCACGTACACACCACCATATAGCAAATTGTTTGCCTACTTTCGCCGGATTCAATCAGTGTTAGTTTTTATTTCTTAATAACCGCTTCGACGTGGCCAATTTCATATTTTATCTCTCCATCAACAATTACCGGCTCTATTCAGGTTGTTTTGTAAATAAAGCGGTAGAAAGCTGACGAATAAATAAAAATATCTAGATACGCTTTTCCGCTGCCTTCTCAGTTATTGACGAACAAACCTAACAAGGTTAAACTTAACACATTTTTTACTGATTTACTGTTACCACGATGAAGTATACATATACATAGGTGACACACTACACTTTCCTTGACACTTGACTTCCGGTGACACTTTACATATTCCCATGATTTTTACCTGACTTTACAAACACAGATCATTAGAAAGTATCAATTGCATTATTATAAAGCAATACCCGAGGTGTTACCTCATATAACAATACAATGACGGCGATATGGTTTATTAAATTTATGATGTAAAAAATTACAGCTGAGGGAATAAAAAGCCCGATAACTGTTTTCTTACATTACTGTCTCTAATTCATCATACTGGCAACATTGCGAGTGCGCCGGAGTGGCCAGTACGAGATATTACGAGTGCAATTTTCTCGGCGGCTAGTTTTTTAATCTGTGGAAGTGAAAGACAGATTGGCATTTGCCAGTTATGGCGGTGCTTGCGATCCGCTCGTGCGAGCCGCATGCGGTAATGTTATGCAGTCTGGCTCCAGTTGTTTCTTGAAATGTATTTATCTATTTAGTATACTAATATAAGCTATGTAACTATATCAATTAATAAACTAATTTTAAAGTATATGGCAATATTTAATTGAACTAAATTTGATTTTACGATATACACAAGCAGTTTTATGTAAATGTATTTATAATTCGTCGACACCACTATTTTGTCTAACGAACAATAGCTGTCATACCACAAAAATATATCGTTTGTGTGAAACTAACCAAATATTGAAGTGTCATTAAGTACAGTGTCGGCGCGTGCGAGCGCGTGCTGACTCTGCCAGCCGTTAGGCCGAGTGCACACCTGCAATTAAACTTCTACAAGAAGCATTAGACAGTTTGCATGTGTAAACTACCTAGCAGGTGTACTGGTGATAGTTTGTTAAGCGAGTAAGTGCGAGTACATTATTAGACAAGTATAGATACATATGTTTACATCGCCTTGCAACATATGTATCTATCGCTCTTAATATTATCTTGCATGGTTGGTCAGATTTAATTTTTTTTTGTGATAATACATTTTTCAACGACAAAAACATCATGTAGGTATGTCCTCGCGAAAATACAATGAAAGTAATAGTCTTAGATATGAGTACATATTTTGTAATGTCCTTTAACAAATAAAGTATTGTGCAGCATTTGCCATTTCTTCGTAAAATCCATAGTCGAATTGAAGTTGATAGGTTTTTCTTGATTATCACAATATTCATGAAGTAACTCCCTTACACTTTATCAATAGTTCTCGTATGTAAATAGCTCTGGGATTATTTATAGGTTAACCGCAAGCTTCTCACAGGGTATTTATTGCAGAAAATATTGCAGGAATGTATGTGATACGTATACGGTGTAGTAAGAAGCTAATGCTGGACTTCCGCAAATGTTCCTGTCGGTGGAAACGCGGCCTTACGTCTGCACTATGGCGTGCGTTTTTGCACTCGCTGTAATAAGACTATCTCATACGTTGGAATGTCTGTTCTTATATCTACACCGACGGCTTTAATAATAGCTAGACTCTACCTTGATTTAATTATTTATTATCATCAGACTTGTAAATTATCAATGAAATAACGTAGCTCTTCGTTGGCGTAAATATCTCTACAGCTAAGTTTGAGTAATATATTATTAATAAAATAAAAAGTCTGATTTGGTATAGGTATTAAGATTACTTAAGCGTTAAGTTCGTTGTTGCGTTAGTGTATGAACTGTGCGTAAACAAACAAACGACGTCTTCCCAACTTAGTGTTAATAATTTGGGTAATATCGTTATAATAATAAACTCAGACTTTATTTTTAATGGCGCGTGAAAACCAGCTGTAATTAAATTTATTGTATTGTCAGTTGTCACATTTAGCTCCGGTCAGGTATGAACAAAAGCGTGAGCCCGTTAATTGTGCCACTGAATTGGGTGAAGCGGAAGAGCTGGCCGTGTCAGCGGCAGGCAGAGACAGAAGAGTAAAGGGCACCAGGTGGCTGGCGAGCGGCCAAGTTGGCGATAGCTGCCCACTATCGCCCAACTATCTCACACAATCTCCCAATAAATATTTCGTTTCCTCACAAATTTAGTACGCATACCAATAGAAGTGACCTAATTTATAAATTAAAGAACCTATTTCCCATACATATGTAAGGAATGTATGACACACGATAGCGTGTTTCTGCAACATTGTACAAGGCTGCTGTAAACGCTCCCCGCACGCAAACCGATGCGTGTTCCGCTCGCTCGAACTACATTTAAATTAGTCGAAAGCCGCGGTTCCCAGTAATGCCGTCAAACAGACGACTCTTTACACGCAGATGGACTGCTTTGATATCTCTGTCAACACATTTTATGGCGCGATTAAGAGCTAAGAGACGCGTTGCTGTTCAAACACGAGCGAGATGTAAACATTGCACAGTACACACGCTTAGATGAAACTAAGATAATGCTTATTATTTTGGTAGTAGCAATGAACTCTCGTCAAAAGACTTACCAGAAAGATGTATTTTTGCTACGCTATGTGTCTCATTAAAAGTTTACACAATTTTCTCTAATTAATCACACATATTCTTATCAAAATCTTTTAAAAGTCTAATATTCTGCAATAAAGATTTTTATTGCGGCGTATAATTCCATTCGCCTCTAAATTAACGGTTTTGGTATCAATTTTATGTAAATTTTGCCGGCATTTTGCGTTACTAACAGCAAACGATACCGCAGTGCACATAAAATAATATTCAGTTACCCTCGTAATTCTAGATTCTTCTATAATTACACACTCTAGTCTAGGTTTATATTAGTAGTATTCTACAGTCTAGATTGTGGAAACGTCGTGTATTTAAATCTTCTAAACGTTTCGTTTAATACCTAATATACCTTGAAATACATCAACAATGGCCAGCTCCACCCAACGCAAATGGAAAGCTGGGCTCATTGTACCACGCGTTTATTTTTACCCGCACGCCGCCGCTCTCCCGGTGCCCTGCCAAAAATGTGGCCCACTGATCTTCTACAATACAGGGAATCGACACCGTTCGCGAAATTAGTTCAAATTTTATTTCCGGTCAAACGAGAGCTTAACGGGAGCACTAGTTACTCGAATATGACGATGTACTTAACGGATAATACGATAGCTAATTAATATTTTCTACAGAAATAAATATGCTTTTGAACATTGTGTTGTCATGTCTTAAATATATAGCTTTACATTTATGTGCTTCAGTTTTAAAAAAGTATGCAAATACGGACCTATAAAGAGTAAAATTTTTAACACTGTAATCAGATAAATTTTGCGCGCCTTTCTCCTTTTTTGTCCTTTCTAAATCCATGTATTCGTATCGTCAATATTCGAGAATTAAATGCTAACTTCGCAAGAGTGCGTAAATTGGCTGCTACTGCGTCGCACTCCACTGCGCGGTCTGCGCACTGTTTTCGCCACAAGTGACGAATGACGAGGCCTCCCCGCACGTGGTATTGATAACTCGTGGTGCTGATTGATTTTTCTCACTACGATGCATGATTCGTAGTAAATCGATGGTCACGTCACACCACAATATCCCGCCTTCGCGCTCCCAGCAGTCACTCGAATTCAACAGTGACACAACAAATGGAATGTATCTATAAATATGTCACAATTGTACCGTGACTACGTTCTACATTTTAACTACTACATAACGCAGAACGAACTTTCGTAGTAAATTTCATTCGTATAGGTACTAAAGTTTCAAATATGGCAATACAACTCTACATTTTACGATCGCCAAGCAACCGTTGAATGTGGCATTCATCTGTATTTATAAAAACGGTAGCGGGTATAATAAACCCATAACAAAAAGTGACTGCCGAGCGCGTCACTGCGCCTGTGCACACCCAAACCGTTAATCGTAAGTACAAGACGCTGTAATAAAAGTAATTAATTTTAATGAACGTAATGAACTTCGTCGTCGTCATGAGCAATACGGACCACATGATGACATAAGAATCGAACGTTACGAAGCAAGTCTTCTTTGCGTTCGTAAAACATAATTAATTAAAAAGTTCAAAACTAAGCGTCCCAATTTCGGGGCCACAACTCGCCGCTCCATAAACCTATCGGTATGAAGTCCGAAATAGAACTTTCTAATGCATAACATTTTAAAACATTGACTGAGTTCCAGCGTTAGTTCTTACAGAGTTGCTACTCAACACAACTAGCCGCGATCCAACATTTAATAGTAGATACTATATTAAAGCAATGATGCAAATTTACCAAATATTTGAAGTACCTACTGGCGGATTCAAGCACGTTTTATTCGTGTTGTGTTGACACGTTCGCGACTAAGAAATGCTGTCTCCGTACGAAATTGGACTCGTGCCCTTCACTGCAACAAAGCTACACACATGCTTGTGTGAATCACTGAATTTCGAGGAGAACTACAAGATGGACGGCTTCCGCAGTATCAGGATAAATAGTCGCCGTCTGTGGAGCCTGCGGGCAAACAAGTAACAAAAGCTCATGCCACGCTATCAAACCAATTATAGACATGTATGCGACTTTCATATGGTTGTAACCGTAAACTTACTTTTTCTCGTTCACCATAAGCGTTTTAATTAAAACTGTATATTATTTACCCTATTTTATTTTACAAACTGCAGTTGACCGACACATTTCTACGTACATTTTAATTCATATTGAACATTTTGAATCTATTGTCGTACTACATGGCGTATTTATAAACCGATATTAAAAGTAATCACGTCAACGTGTTTGTTGAAATTATTCAGTTTACCTACCTGACTAAGGAATTTTCGCACATGACTATTTTTCAATAGCAGCGTAGCATATTTCATTACACAATATTGACAGCTTATTTTGTGTAGGTACCTATATATTGCTAGCATCTCACAATTAATTATGGGCAGAGCACGAGATTTATTCAGTTCTTTCCTACATAATTAATAAAAATAATAATAATAATCGACTCATTTGTCATTCCACTGTTGGAATATGGGTCTTCTCTCATATTGAGAGGGTTAAGGCTATAGTCATAATTAATTAATATTAATCTCGAATTACTTTCCGAGAACACCGAATGCCAAATGCAGATAGCAATGCTTACAGACTTGCCGTACTTCTTCAATATTCATCACCCTCTTCACACACATGTCGGATTCGGATATTCGCCGTGGTTCAGATATATCAGTTTATTTTGTCCACTTGAAGAATTTACAGAATGGGTTAGAAATGGAATCTCAACAAAACGCCAAATCGCAGAAATGTCGGACCAAATTAAGTTCCCATTCCAGGATTCAGACAGCCCCCTCACGCTTTGCGTCAAGGAATTCCGGGCGTTCCGCGCCGGCGCATTCATTGTAGCTCATTGTAAAAAGTAGGTAAATCTGGCATTCTTTCTGTTTTGCCACTTGGCAAACGTGTACACGCAACGTTAACTAGTCATTGAAATGTCGAGTTGAATTAAGAGAAATCCTGCGCTGCGCGGAGTGGCGTTAATTTTAAGTAACAACATCTATGAAATATTTCATTAGAAAACGCAACTGAACTGGTAAATATAAAGCCACTATTAAGAACTCGTAGTTCTAGCGACACTCGTGGTTTTACATGTAGAATTTCAAAAAATGTTACCTCTTTCTTGGTAAAAGCTTTCATGTTTTTCCCGTCGTCTAAAGCAACGTTCTGATTAAAAGAACAAAATGTGAGATTATCCACGAAATCTGTAAAACGGGAATACTACAGTAGTAGATTTAAACGTTTGAAGGTCAGCAGTGCTGAGAGTTTTTACAATGTGTTTTGATTATCGCCGCCCACGTTCCCATTTCAACTGCTGAACGTTATGAAATTTTATTTAGTTTCATTTTGAGCGCGCTCATGAGTGTAACCAATCGAATGAAGCAAATATATGTCAATAAAAAACCGTTTGTTTATCCAATTGATTTTTTTTAAGTTAAAAAATAAGCGTTGATATGTTGACAATCAACGCGTTCACTACCTGAAAAACAACATCATTGCCTATGGAAAGAAAGTAAGGATTTCAGATATAATCTCTATTGAATTTGGCGCGAGTTACAACAAGACAGAAATATTACTTTATTGTCAATTAGTAATTATTATCATAATCAAAATACCAGTAACTAATATTACAATTTCCCAGCGAACTTTGCAAAATTATCTGGAAATTTTATAGTGCATTTATGAATGTACTCCTAACAGTTGTCCTAAGAAATGTTGAAACACTCATAATAAAGTGATAAATAAGTTTAGCTAATTGATTTTACGGGATAATCTATAATACCTACTATAATTTACCTACAAAAAAATGTCTTAAATCGACATATGAAAAACTCAATTTTTTTTAATTGTATTACTTACATTTACAACCGACTAGTGGATACTCACAGTGGACACAGACGGTAACAGACCTTGTGTCAATAAGTAAAACGAAACTGCGTACCTAACGTTTGTTGCAGATATTAGCATTCGATTGAAACGAATTGAAATGTAATTTCATTTCATCTTTAAATTTACCCCACATTACAATCAATTATAAGCACCTGTTATCGTCATGTTTTTAAAATAAACAGTGTAACTAAATAACAGCGCTGTCAAGTTCCTAATCATGACGTGTAAACATTTAAGTATTTGCTTATTACCATGTGTACAAAAATATGGCTTTAGAAAAAAGTTATACCTAAATATGCCTGTAAATGTCAAAATGTACTAGATCAATTATTGTAATAAAATTTAAAATGATAAAACTACATGAAGGGCATCAAAATTTGTTCTTCACACAAAAGCGTGGCTATTTCGAGATCCGTCCGTCAATAGAATGCAGTAATGTGCCACTGAGCTGGTATCGTTTATTTTTGAACTACGTGGAGTGTTCCACATATTTTATGAATTAAGAATATTATAATAAGGTATCAGTAAATTACACATGCCTTTGAAGCCCTGAAAAAATGTCAACGCAACTAGTAGTCATCAAACATTTTGTTCGTATTATATTTAAACGTGGTAAAGTTATTTTAACATTAAAATCTAATTTTATTATTGGAAAGTAGTTTCTTCTTACATCTACATGAGAAATGAACTAGTTAAATTGTCATGATTCATCTGTCAACCGATGTCCACGTCAAAAATAAAACTGTCCGAAGGGCGGCCTCGACACGGCGTTGCAAGGTCTTTTCCACTACTATCTCTAATAATAAATACGCAGGTATCATACATCTCTCATAGATATTTGGTGTAACACTTTTCATATGACAACACTGAACATTACACTGGCAATACTTGAGTACCGATGTGGATTATGAATTAGCAGTAATTAATATACGAAGTTCTAAATTTATTAACTATTTTATTTTAGTTTGCCAATGTTCCATTCGATTGTAATTAGATAAACATCAAATATTTCTATTTCAAATCGAATGAAATGAAAACACAATATTGACAATTTTTAAAGATACAAAGCTTAAAAGCCCATTAACCAATCTGGAGCAAAGCTGAGAGATAACATTTTAAAAATAAATGCAGTAGACGTATAAAGAGAAAATTTACATATGATTTTTTTTAAGACGAATTGCGGCGCGCGCTCTTTAATATTATCTAATTCCTTTGATACCATTACCTAAAATTACATTCCACGTCCACGCCACTAGTTTATTTTTCTCTTGACTTTACATTGAGTAAGACGATATTCGCATCGCCCGTGCGAATAATAAATAGTACACCCACGCTCTATTCGTTCTAAACGATGCTTTACGTATGTATACATACATTTAATACATTCATTTAATCTTAAATTAATAGGTAAATCTCGAGATTGTCCCCCACTTGTGACCGCTATGTCCTGTAATAACGATACGCGTTTTTAAAACGGTTTCCAACTCCTCGTATTCAATATCGTATCTTCTACTGGTCTCATTTAATGAAACTTTGAACACTTACATTTTTTATGCTACCAAGATGTTCCACATACATTTAATAACACTTCGATACGTTAAGCTGCTATTTGTAACAAATTGATTTGGGTGTTGATGTACTGAGATGAGACGTTTGATAAACAGGAGACAGTGCAGCGCAGTGGCGGTACCGTGAGCAGCAACCGCCGCGTCGAGGAGTTCGACCTCGAGCAGTGCTGGGACGAGCGCGTGTTGAGAAAACTTGTAAGTAACCTTCTAGAGAGTTCTATATCGATGACGGTTTAGTTATTAAGTCTGCCAACAATTGTTACACGACACAAACTTGGCATTTTTAAAGAAAAACCTTCTTCTACGTACACACTACAAAGAAAAACATAATATGCGAGAACTAAGTGTACTTAAACGACGTTGGTACTATGGGTTATCTTAAATATCAATCTAGCAATTATTCCGCTTCATCAGTAGGTATGTACATGTTGATTAAGATGTCTCTTTAGTGAAATCGCTAGCTTTTACAATAGCTTTATACTTCAGCTACTTAAATTTATAAATTATATTTATGTTTAGAAATGTATTAGATTTAATTCACCAATGTACAAAAAAACGCTTACATAGAATATTAACTTACATCTCTAACAATAGATAAACATTATTAGTATATACAAATATTAACACGGTAACCAACGCGGTACAATATTTCACATTGCTTGCATCGTGTATGTATATATTAGTCATAAAAACACGTGACCCCGAGAGCGCGCCGTCACGCTGTCACGGAAGCGTCACGAGTGTCAAAGAAAGCTGAGCTAACCACTTAACACTCTCACTTTTGGCGAAACGAAACAAGCCAGTCATGGTCTTTGTGACCATTTATGACACGCGCGCACACACACACAGTTACATGCGTACGATTTAGCTTTACATGTAAGCTCATTGAATCGAAAGAAAATGTGTATCTAACCTTTGACTTGTTTCTACTAATAAAATACAAGTCATTGTTAGGCTTTATTGTAGAAATAACCACTTCATAGAATAGCCATTTTGTGAGGTTAAATCTAAAACAGTATTGCAGAAAGGGAAGAATAAATATTTTTTTAGCTACTTTATTTTATTGACCGATATCGTATAGGTTTAACATATTTATTTGCATATATGCATTAATGCAATATAAATCAAAAGAGCACTATTAAACTTATAGTGATATCTTGATATTTGTCACGAACATTGAAACATTTAAATTAGGCGGTTTTATGAAAGCGTTTTACGAGATATACGGATACTATATATCTACATGAGTAGATCTAACTAAAACGAGTTACACTTGTACATAACATGGTATCTATAATCTGTATTGACCGCACGCTGCATGAGAAAGCGCCTGATACATCCCGTGGTGTCAATAGAGTCGGACCTGATGCGCAGAACCTGTCTTAAGACAAATTGCACTCGCTTCCTGCTGCGGGCCAAGCAACTCAACTACAGCGGTTTTTAATAACATTTTCACACATACATACAAATCTTCACGCCAGGTCCCTTACGGGGTAGGCAGAGAGCTATTTTTTTTTAAATATTCGTATCTTATTATATCATCACGCCAGGTCCCTCACAGGATTGACTAAAAGCATCGAGTGCCATATGTCTGTTATTACGGACCTGCCGTGCTTGACTCAGCACTGTCTTTATACATAGGTACGTACATACACTCCGATTTCGGTTTACGGGTAGTTAGTTCATGCAAATACTACCCAGAGCAGCGACTCTTACTGACCAATTTGTGAGATCATTTCGAATCAAAAATAGCAAGAAATATAAGTAAAGTACATATTTTCGTCTCTAAATTTGCTGTATGCTAATATCTTGATCCAACATTCTATAAGCATGTATGAGAAACTAGTACATAAGCAAGCCTGGATCCAGTTAAGGTAATTCCTACCCGGGGTTAAGACGTCGCCATCAAACAGGTTGAATCAAAACAAATTACGTCTTATAAGCGCTAATGTTGTACGCAACTATTAGAGGTACATGCAATTGTATCTTTTCAGTGCAATAAAATTGTAACTTTAATATTGAGTACTTATCTTAGTTTCGTTATTTATTTTGTTTATTTAAAATTATAAAAAAGACTACTCCATACATATAGCATGTACAGCGACAATGTACAAGTATGTTTATAATAAAAGTTTTCATTTCATTCATTATCTTAAATGATGTTGACGCGAACAAGCGACGTGATGTACTTAAACGGCCAATAAATTTTTAGCTACCGGTCACCTCACTCCAAGTCCCGTCGCTTTATAACATCGAGACAACGTTTAATAACACAAATCAGACATCGAGAGCAATTACAACGACCAAAGTAGAAAGTACAACTCCGGGCAGTACCTGTTATCCGATGAAACGCCAAATAATATTCGCGTGTCCGCCGTTTTACACTCATCAATTTAAAACGGTGAAATGAAGAACAATTAGTTCCGGTTTCCGCCCGCGACCACTTCCGGTCGTACAATGGGATTAGCAATGGATACCGAAACCACGCAAATGTAGCTCATGTTCATCACACGAATGGTATTAAAATCGCGCTGTTGTAGTCACTGCACTTTTACGAATGCTTCACGACGTGCGAAAGTACGCCTTTCTAAGCCCACTCATAGTTCTAAGACGAATGTAAATTATGCAGACGTTTTCGTATGGAGGAGGTATTACTTTATGTGGTGTCGAACTACTCAATGCTCGTTGTACAGCGCCAATCTAAGCACGCAGACGACTCGTCAATAGTTCTTTTTTTTAAGATCGAGAACCTAAAATAAAATAATCTTTAAACATATAAACTTAATAATGATGTTAAAAAGCTTCCGCGTAAGTCGAT
>DWME01003985.1:0-17123 GCA_018244795.1 Parelbella ahira ahira
TAATGCTTTTATATCCATACTATTTTGTACCCGTGGTTTCGTTCGTGTTAATATCACAGTAAACGATTCATGTCAAGGGTTTGATATATCGGACGACTACATAAAACTAGTTTTTACATCGTCCAACAGTATTTCTTCTGGATAAAAGGTACTCTATATTTTTTGATTATCCCCAACAATGTGCACACAAATTTTCATGATGATAGGTTAGGTAGTTATGACGTAAAGCGCAACAAACAAACTCACATTCGCTTTTTTATATTATTTACGATAAGGTACAAGTTAAATATAATACATTTAAGGAACTTTTAATTTATAATGATATATTACTGCTCTTAAATGAATATGTCACTGAACGATATTACAATAAAATATTCTAACACTCGCTTTTGGTCACTAGCTAAGACTGCAACAAGTGCTTTTCACTGATAAATTTGATTGTAAACAATATTAAAAGGACAACGTTCTGTGGATCAAAATAAGAACTAAACGTAACCTCACCGCGTCTATCACTTGTCGGTAGTTTTAATTATTATGGCGGTATGTATAAAAAAATATCTCGATAATTTTGTAATATCATGATTTACTATCTGTGGACGTGTGGAGGGAATGCCTGATGAAAGAATTATGATACAGATATACAATGCCCGTGCTCATGAACGCAGGTGCATAGCGAAACTAAGGCTAACCTAACTCGACCAAGTAGAGTCAGATACTATGATGGTAGAGATAGAAGTGTGATAAATTAACCGGCGTGCTAGTATGAAGAAGGTGAAGAATATAAAAGAAGACGAAAGGACTTCTTCTTCTTAGCGTGTCCATGACAAACACATTTTAAGTCCCTAAATGGTTTTAGCCCAGAATTTTGCCACGCTGACTGCCTCATCACTGGCAGGCATTAGGTCTTCCTGGGTGCAGGTATTAGGTATGACGAAAGGACTGTAACAACAGAAATATTTGATACTTGGTGACGAGATACGTTTTGCTCTTGAGACCATGACTATCCTCGGGAACAATACATTAGTTCCTCTTCTACTCATACGAGCATTTCATTATCCTTTATTTTCAATAATACGGGGTAAAGGGGTATGGATTCGTATCCTATTTCTAGGCACTATTATTCTATTCTAGAGTAAAGATAAGGGTCATATAATATATTAATATGCCAAGGACATGATGCCTTATTAGAATGAGTATTTCTAATTCTCGCAATATTTGTCTTTCCTTAAATCTTTATTGTAATAATTTAAGTAAAGAATGCATTAGACAAGCAGTCTTATAACGGCAAGACGCAGTGATGCGTTACTGGCCAGTAACTGGCCAGTCAGTTTCGGGTTTTGAATTATATAATTACATTAACTGGAGTTATTGTTGCGTGTTGAGGAATGTTAGCGAATATCAGCATATAAGTTTTCTGTTTTACTGCTGTTCGTGTTGTCATTAACTGTATAAATAATGTGGCAGTAATATTACCGCACAATTTCTTTAAAAAGAATTTTGAAAACGAAATATTTTCTGGGTATTACTTGAATTTCAGATTACATTATTCAACAAAGGCATATTCCTACAGTGCGAGCAAGAAATCAATTAAAAGTCGAAGTATCTTAAGGATTAGTAAAACTATACATTTCCCAAACTATTAAAAGACACATGTTTCTTAAGCATGATTTTATTGATCAATATTTTAGTACATAAATATTCTGCTGCCCTACTTTCGTCAAGATTAATGATTTTCAAAACGGGTAGAGTTCTAAATGATTTATTTACACGATTTGTGATTGGAATTCACATATGATCTTTTCCTTATGTCCTTATCTTCGTAGTAGTGACTAAAGAGTAACCTCAATAATGTAGGTACATCCAATTCATAGTAATTGTCAGTGTCAAATGACGACGACTTACTCATCTCTTCTAGGTCTTGTTATTAAAAATTGTAGATTTCTGGAGGTATTCAAAATAAAAAAAAACATCAAGATTTTGAGAACATTATACAAAGAACGTTGAATTGAATGTTTTTATATGTATTTGCAGTAAAAACACCGTTTCAAAAATACAATGACAGACAAAGGATAACTACTGCAACATGTAGCGTCCTCTGAACGCGAAATACGTGTAACTCTAACATTATACATTATTATTAGTGCTTTTCTGTTAATGAATTCCATATTTTGCTAAATTTTGAATTGCTAGAATTGATAGCTCGATTGATTATCACCATTACTTAGTATCTCACCACTGGATGTAGGCCATCTCTAATGAGTAACCACATCCTACACTCAGCTATGAAAGTAATAAATATTAATTGAACAAAAATTCATGTCGCAAAATAACAAATCAATATCAACCATCATTAGTCTATTTCCATCTACTGTTGGAGGCCTCTCCAACGACATGCCAATGAGCTCGATCTTCAGCTCTTCACATCCAACCACTGCCAGCCTCTTTGCGTATATCGTCACTCCACCTAGCTGGAGGGCGTCGCACGCTACGTTTTCCAAGTCGCGGTCTCTACTCCAGAACACGTCTGCTCCAGCGGGTATACAATATCAAAATCAGAAATAATACAACAATGTTTTATTTATACATTCCTTTGGAGAGTCCCAGTTACTTAAAAATGAGCTTGAAACGTTTTTAAAAGATTTTTATCAAAATAACTCAGTGTCCAACATTTTAAATTTCCTTTGTTAAAGCAACGTTATTAATATGTTAACGTCATTGAGGTTGTAATATTTTAGTGTCGGGTTCCATTGACCGCACTACAGATATAATGTGAATAAGACTTTTATAGGTAATGTTATAAATTAAAGTCTTTTTCAAACTGAACTTTCAAAAACTATTACGGTTTTCTCGCATGTGAAGAACCTATCTCCGACCATCATTACTAACGCCGGTGAAAGTTACAAAGAGTTCAATTTTCTAGTAACATATTATTTCTAATATGTATATTTACATTTTATTAAAAATAACACATAATTGGTTTCATGTTGGGCATTTGTTTGTATTAGCATATAGGCTTCCAGAGCATAATAGTACAAATATCAAAATATGAATGACGAGTAATGTAGAGTTTTTGATTGACGTTTAATTTTTGTTTCAGGTTTTAACGAGCCTGAATGCTGTACCGGCGGTTGAAGATTCGATTCACACCCAAATCAAATATTTGTGTTGTATATAATATGGTATTACGTTTAATTGTTTGCTTTAACTTGTCCTAACAATACAGCTATAAAACCTTACATAGTATAACTCTACATACATATTATGGTAGGCCAGACTAGAGATTTTACGGTTTCTACTAGAGAAATTTACAACGCTACTATATACACTAACTGCTTTTGACTCTTCTACATTCATCGTAGTCAAACTTCTTTCATCTTCTCTACTTTCATTAGCTTTGTGAAGTTCTCTTTTTTCTCCTATGTTTATCAGATGCCTAGCACATTATTGAGGGTATTCTTAACGTGGCCTTTCGACCCTGTCATTCACACTCGTGTAATAAATCTGTTCGATTTTCCGCATGCTCATTCATTCTTTATGTCTGTTCAAGCCAGTCTGTATACTCATTCATTCTTTACGTTTGCCCAAATCTCTCTGCGAACTCATTCATTCTTTGTATATCCAAACAGACTACGTAACCTTTCCTTAATGCTGCCACTACCTACATCATAAATCACACAACACCATTCCTTGGTCACATCATTATATTTTGTAGCCAATATTTATAATGCACATCATTAACATGTTCTAAAGAGCAAAAATTTACATTTTGAAGCCCGTTTTCGCACCGATCTCAAAATTAAGAAATTTTATAGCTCTCTTGTTGACGTCAGAGCTTGCGTCGAAGTCTTTTGCCTTCGGACTGTTACTTGAACGCAACTGCATTTCGAAAAAGGACTTCAATACTGAATATTTCTGATAGTAGATAAATTAGCAAAAATCGGTATGGTTTACTCTCGTTAGGTAATTAATTTTACGTATGCAAATACATATACACATTACTAATGGTTCGCAGGATAATTTTATTAATTTGAGCGGGTCTTCTTTGATGTATCATGTTAAATAATTTTGGAAATCAGCATTTTGTGTATATGTATATGATTTGTATTTAATTAATTTCTATAATATTTAGTAGATTAATGCGGTTATTATGATTGCAAATTCACACAAAAATGTAAAATTAATGCAAAGATTTGATTGATTAAGTATTGATTTTCAAAGATTTTTATCTCTTTTAATTTAAATTTTGATTGACTGCACATATGCAAGAACATTTAGACGTGTATATGTGAGAGATCAGAAAACTATTTAAGTAATAAAATTATAGCAGAAATTAACAACCTGTAACGTTATTGCACTTCGTTATGACGAAGCTTACCCAGGTATTTCAATAAAGTGTTAGAGTACGAACACCTGCACTTTATCGAAAAATTTCCCTTTAATTTTAAAGTGTAATATATTTTTTAATAACAATACAATAATTTTTATACTACCTATCAATAATAATAAAATGTTTATAATTTCAAAACTATCAAAAGAAATTTTATTACCTGTCAACTAAAAAAAAAATAACAAACTTACCAAGTAAACCCTCTGTGTTAAAAAAATTTTCCTTGTCACCGGAAAATAACAAAAAATATATATGTCACGTATACAACTCGCGAGCGAAAACCACGACGCGTGCCGCGCATGCGCGAACCGAACTGAGCGTTGCACAGCTGAATATCCTATATAAACGGAGCTACAGACCGACGGACCGCCAAAAGGTTTTTTTTATATACCGGGCCCATTGACGCACACGAAAATAAATATAGGTTATAAATTTATCACCATAATTATCTCATGTCTTCTAAGGACTCCAAATGATCTTGTTGTTTTTAATCTCAGCAGAAATGGTATTTATGTTGATCAGTATTTATAAGTATTGCTGATACGCTTTTTACTGCAGGTAGCTTGGAGCGTACTCCAGGGTGGACTTCCTCCTCTATCAGATGTTTTAAACTACCCCGAAAGTCATAAGCCGTAATATCTGCTAGGTTAGCCTATTAAATGATACCAACTGGGACTAAATATTGGATGTAAACACTGTTACAATTTGTCCTCAACAGTTACCCTTCCAAGAGTCAACCGCCCGACCTTACTTAACGTCACTGATCAATTGCGATTTTTAACCGTGTCAGGACTACTGGCGCCTCATATTTAAATTATTTTATGAAAGTAACATAACAATGAATTTATTTACTCGACATGAAGTAATTTATATAAATATTATGGCACGTTTGAGATTGAACTTTAATATACACCATTCGATAAATTATGAATCAATTCTATGTGAAAATATTCAATCGTTTATTACGTAGCTAGTGTCGAATAATATACGAGTACCTAACAAATAACACACGACAAAACGAGTTAATATAACATGTTCTCAGGCATGTTATTCTTAATTTGCACCATATAAAGCGATTTTACTAAGCCCATATAATTGTAAAGAGTGCGACAAGCAATCATTTAACATTAGATTGGAATAGATTAATAATGTTACTGTGAATCTATTTCATTTAATAATTTAGAAATAATGGTAATACAAGTAATAATAAGGTTGTAGATATTTGATCAAGGTGTTTCACACTGCCTGCCTACCCCGTAAGGGATCAGGGATGATTAAATAAAAATTATTTTGATAATGGGTTTGGGTTTAAATTTTGTCACTATTACTGATAAGACGCATGTCAGTGCACAATTTGTATCATGTTTATCAGCAATAGCATAGGGGCCTGATACGGGGGAAGTTGTTACATTCTAAAGTATGTTAATACGAATTAAAATCTACGTCTGGTATATTGACAGCTATAAAACAATGATTTTCAAATTATGTTCTTAAATTATAAACAGGATAAGTCGTGGGACAACTACTGATGCAATTACCACGATGTGCCAACACCTCGTACCGCGACTGCCTACCGTACCACGTGACTAAACGTTTTTCACGCGACCGTATACTCTACATACATAACCATACTCTACCCTATTAATCAAACATATCTTTTTACGATAACAAATGTTTGTGTAATTAGCAGAAGTATTTGTTCTGCGTGTATGTAAAACTGTCTAAATATGTAGTTAAAATTTGATCAAATGTCTGATCATCTGAAAGTGATGAATATCGTTAATATGTAACTAGAGTGTACCATCTCAAAAGCACTCTTTCAGAAAACAGTTCAGAAAGTTTGAATCATTATTATTCTAATACTATTATAATATTATATGAGTTACAGACTACTGTATGATATATAACTATTATTTATAATAGCCATAGCATAATTATAATTTCATACATTTTAACCTGTTTCTTTAAAGAGAGTGTTTTTGAGATATTACGCTCTAGTCGCAAATGAGCGAATATAATGTCTGTAAAGACGGTCTCGACGGATTAGATTTTACAAAATAATAGTCATTGGTACTTCTGCGTAACCCAAGGAGTTTTCACTTTAACGCCTGATTCATCATCAGAATGTGAACCTTGCGTACATAAGTTTTTCTTTCATGACGTAGATATATACTGAATCGATTTAAAACTCGCTTTCCGATATGTGACCTCAAGATACTTTCTCAGTCGATAGTGAGTTAAACACCAGCGTTATAACATATAACATATGTGAACAGGTGGACGAAAAGGCGATAAAACATAAATCTGATTCATACAATAAATCATTATATATGGTGATTCAATAACAACTGTGTACACCTGGACGAATTAAAAGAACAGCAGAATACCAGTATATTCGAACGTAACGTAATATCACCCCTGTAATGTCCAGAAGTGTAAGGCAGGGGAGTGTAGTACTTCCACTTTTCGTAACGTAAACGTAACGTAATATCACGCCTGTAATGTCGAGAAGGGTTAGGCAGGGGAGTGTAGTACTTCAATTTTTCATCAGTCTTGTCCAAATTCGATATAATAAATAAATCTATTGATTGCAGTAATTCCTAGTAATCTTAATTATTAATTAGGGAATGATAATGGTACGTAAGAATGAAGTCGGTATTCGATATTATTTGAGTTTGGAACAGTTGACTAACCATTTATCACCTCCACCATACCAGCATATCGATTCTCCAGCGCCATATATTTGTTGGCGACTGTCAGCGATCGTCGGTAATATAAATTAAAAATTTTAATAGTGCTACCGTGAATTAATTATACATTTTTCCTTATCCGTTAAACAATTATTTGCGTTTCGGTAACTTAGACAAATTTTGATAAAAGTTTTCCCTAACGTATTTCATTTTGTTTAATTTATCCCATAAAAATATCTATAGAAAACCTGCAAGTTTAACATATAATATTTTCTGGTCGTAATGAACATTTGATAGTCGGTTGAATTTCAGGTTTAGGCCAACTCTACCACGGGAACCGTGGCTGAAAAAGCCTGTATTTTTAGCCATAACCGGATCTAGTGCCATCACCTTAATGACACAAATCACGTGGAATGCTAAAATCTAAAATGGATTCAAATAAAATAGTATTTATTGCCAATGATGTTATTGCTAGGTTTATTTTTGTCAAGCCGAATTATATTTAAAATTTTGCCGTTTTCCTTCTGCGAAGATTCCAACGTGACAAGCTGTACAATTTACATTGATAATAAAATATTGAGATATCGTTATGTTTTGGCAATAAGTGATAGATAATCACAGAACAAAACGACAGCGAAAACTGCATCGCAATTAATTTAGTCATTTCTGCGAGATACGTACGCAGAGATACAACTTGTTACTAAATCTTATGTTTTCACAATCTGAACTTGTAAATCTCGATGCAAGCTATAAATAGTCACAATATTAACTTACATATACTTTGTATATCAAAACATACTAACATTAAAGGACACGTAAATCAATTATCAGAGAGATAATGTTATAAGCCCTATAATCGTTCTATTATTTGACACGGGTCTTTTCGCAGAAGGAGAAGTATTAGCGGTATATTCTATCACGATTTCTAAGCGCCGAGTGGTAGGTGTTTCATGCCTAGTAGCCAATGTTTACATATATTTCAAAAATCTGCCTAGTATATACAGATCCAGCTCGAAGACGTAACAAATCGTAACGGATTTGCAATGTACCTACTCGTAAAACTAGTGCGGGTCAACTACGTGTCTGTATCTTAAATGTTTTAAAAATCCCACTCATATCAGGTAGATTTTAAAATAAACAAATATGTATAAGCAGATCCAATTCTAAGGGCGGATCGTAAAATATCTGTACCTATGTACTCGCAAAGCAACGCCGAGCGCGACCGCCCGCGTATTGGCAAACTAGTATTTACGTAACACCGAATGAACGGTAAGTATGTATACAGTCCCGGTTTCTTTTTAAGGTCTTCAAGTCGCTTGCAAACTTTACCTTCCCTACATCCCGTCTCAAAAGGCCACTTCAACGACTATGTACATGACCACTTTTGACACTTGTTTTTGTTATTCAAGAGAACATCAAACGAGCGAGCAGCGGTCATGAATAACTGCTGTTGTCCAAAAATGTTTGCAGTCGACCTTGAATATGATTGTAGGAATAGAACTATTATAGTATATTATTGCAGTTAGTGCAAGTAATATAATTTGTTGAATGAGCCAACTTATGCTCATTGATACATTTCCGGGGACTCCTTCATTCTGTCTTATTAACTGCTAGCTAGCTCTTTGCTTTTCTGGATCTCTTTTCGTCTTGCCATACCACTACTGTAACTTCGGCTATGATTCCAAAAAGAAGATCCTCTAATTTGTTATATTCCAATAATCCTAGCTCTTGTTGACGAAATGGTGATAGGGACTGTCGGAAAATATTTCTTCTGTTCTAATAGTAAAATACATTGCAACGCAAGCAATATGTAAATAAATGAGTGGTGTTGCTTTCTACGTATGTATGTATAATTTCGTATGTGAAGAAAAAAGCTTGTTATTCCTTTCTAAGAATTTTGTACGTACGGTAAAATGTAAGATTTTACAGTTAAAATTTGTTAACATAAGGGACGCAGAATGTTAAAATGTACCTATGTATGTGTAATATGTGTAAAAATACCTTAACTTAAAATAAAACATTATTTACGCTCATATTATCAATGTCAATGTCATATACGAGTAATTCGATAGTCTGTAGCCAAACACAGAGCAGAAATTTATAGAGATATACTTTTTGACAAAAGTACTTCGATAACGTAAAAAGTTATTTTAATGAATTATTGATTAACTTTCAATTTTTCTGGACCACTAGCTGTTTTAAAATAAAAAGAATTAGATATAAAGACACATTGCTGGTTGATGGACATAATAAGCACGCAAATAAAATAAAAAAATAATGAAACGTGTTACCAAACTTATGGTTGCTAAAATGTTAACCATAGGCGAGTTCAAATTAATATGAATAAATTATATGGCTATAGTTTATATAAATATAGAAAACTAACTGCAACATACGAAATAAAAGAAAATTAAATATAAGGTTAATGAACTAATTCACGACAGTATATTAAAAACGTATTGTCGAATCGCAACTTATTTTCTGTATATAAAAGCTCTGGAAACATCCACAACATCGCTCCGTAATCGAGCTACACAGGTTACATTTGACATCCTGGAACCAATTAACGTAATGATCTTAAAAAATCGTGTCGGGTGAATTCTGGTGAGAACCTTACTTTGTCCAACAGGTAAGGTTATCTGAGCAACGACGCAATGCCGCCATTTTTTATGTACTTCCGTAAGTGAATTATATGGTACAATTATTTTATTGATATTTTTTTTCTTTAAATTGTTTAACATAGATACTTCAATTCACTAACCCTGCTATTTTTCTATAGTTAGATATGTTTCTCTTCGCAAAATGGTAAGGGTTAGACCTATACAAAAGCTTTGTTCAGTTGAATGCATGTAATTTGTATTAAAGCGCATACTATATATAATGCATACTATACATACATACCTACATACTTAAAACATCATTTATTTTTCTTAGTGAATAAAAATATGTTTTTTCAAATAACGTCGTCTATATTCTTTTTTTTTTCTTTTTTTCTCGCCTTTTTTTCAATGAAACTTTAATCACTATTAATTAATTATAACTGATTTAATCGTTTTAATGAATAAGCATTTGCATAGCGTACTCTGGCAATCGGTATTAATATTATATATCCGACAGTAATCTTGTGTTTCGATTTCATATTAAATATTGCCTAACCAATATATTAATATTAAATAAATGGCTTTTAGGTATATCTAAAATTTTGAGGCCGTAGACATATATTTACAAAAGTGCGTTTGAAGTTTAAATATCACTTGCACTTGAAGTTTAAATATCAATATCATAAAGGTAACGGAAACATCGTGAAGGAAGGCTGCACACCTTAGAATTATGTAAAAAAAAAATTAAGCAGAGGAGACGACACCCATGTTCCAACAATGAAATGATAAAAGGGTCGAGAAAATAAAAGACGAAAGCTCTACAGTGACATCATTATTTTTCTTAAAATAAACGATATTACGAGAACCACTTAGGTTACTACTAAATAAGGGTTGAAAACTTTTTAGGTCTTACTACTGAGCAAAACTCACTTCCACAAATGCGGAAAGCCTGGTTTATTTATGCTTTATCACACTGCTCTAAAACAGATTTGCGAAGATCCATATTTGTTATTCATGATTAATATGAATAATAAATTAAATATACACACTATGCTTGTTGGCCAACATTTTAGTAACACGTTCCGCTATATATTTCTCCATACAGATCTGCTTGCGAAAGAATGTTTACTAAGTAATTATTGGATACGTTTCGTAATTTGCTCTGGCTACCAGTGCGATGTATTCGCAATTTAATCGCATTTTGGTTTTTTTTTCCAATCACACTAACATGCCTCGTTGGTGGATTAGTTTGATTTTTGTAATTTAGACTTTCTAGTAGAAATTTCTAGTATTACCTCGTAGTCTAAATTTTTGCCTCGTGTACCGCGATAGGCTCAGCTCCTATTTCATAGTGGAATGTAAACGTCACTGATTAACCTGGGAATGTACCACACTCCTCTTCCTACCCGTTCGGGGGTTCAGGGGGGGTGTTATGTAAAAAAACCATGAACGTTCAGGCTATAATTTAACTAATAATTTTTATTTTAAGACCTTATCCAAGTTTCATTTCAACATAATCAATTTACTTAGGTTCTTACTCCATATACGGCACCGCTAATTAACGTTAGAGATAACACCTGACTGAGTAAGCGGTAAAGTGTTAAAATTTGCAGAAAAACGAAACAAAAATGGGCATGTTGATTAGAAACAATTCAATTATAAGTTCACGTTGGCTACAGATGTTTATCTTTATGAGTTCGCTACATTCTACTTTTTTCTAACGGTATTATCTTACTATTTAGGTATAATAACAGTAGTTGTACTAATGCATTGATAAAAGTCATTATAGATGGAAAATTTTATCCAACGCTCATAAATCATTCTTCTCTATATCCGATAGCTTACTAATATACAATTCCTCACATTTCTGCAACCCTGCTAGATCGGAAGGTGGAACGCAGATATTTCTGAGTTGCTGCATACGTTTATAACTAGATGCTCATTGGCTACATATATCACAAAGTAATTAATATTGGCAAAAAGAAATAGACACTTTGAAAATGTTATTATTAGATATTTAGAAACAATGGACTCATTGGTATAGTGTCGTCCAGTAATGTGTAAATCCTGTTTCTTTACCCCTTATCCATAAATACAGAGAGATGGAGTAACCTCTCGACTCCTAGCAATGTACAAAGAGATTCTCTTTCAATTTCTGAATCTGGGATTCGAATGCTCAACTTTACAGTTAAGTGCAAATAAAGATTAAATATCATTACAAAGGTTAAGAACAACCTGGTTAAGAAACCTGCGCGCCTTAGACATTTTAGCCTTAGACATAATTTACTGAACACGAGTGGATATACATTTGAATTACACTTGACAAATGAGTCACCAGATACAGTCCCAAGATCACCAACTCTGAAATTTCCACTAGTTTTATGTTGAAATAGCGTGACATAGCTGTGATTTATGACAAGCCGTCCGTGAGTCAATGGACGTACGCTTACCACTAAATTTGAACAATCCCAGTGTCAAATTTTAATGATGACAGCAAATAGCACCTAGTATTGACAGTAAGCGCATTACTTGCGTTGCTTCGAATGTAACATCTTACCCCGGCAGCTAAAATGACGTAATGTCCTGGTACATGTATGTTCTGGTAAAAATACCTATGTTATTCGTCGTCACGCCATGTTACTCTTGGGGTAGGAAGAGAAAAATTGGATTTTTTATCTTACATTTCCTAGCAGTAATTCCTAGTAGTGGCTTTGAGTCTGGATGTGTGCCCGGTGGATGGCAAAAGGCTGCCCCCTATTCCATGGGAAGGGAACGTAAAACACAACTGATACAACGTGAAAGTGTGGTGCACTATTCTGCCTACCTTTTCGGGGAGATACCGTATTTATGTTACGTTTCAGCGGTAATATTAAAGTTTCTATATAATGTATGTACAGGATGTAATGTAATAGATTCATAAGCTTGGTTGAATCTGAAGTTAATTTTCTCGTTTTTTGAACACTCAAATAAAAACTATTTATCCTCCTGTTTATACTTCTGTTTTATCATGAATTAATTCTTTATTTTCTAGATGTCTCCCCTTGAACTCGTTCGTTTCATATCCACATAATGGAGGTGCATAGAAATGCACAGTCCGTATCTTTGGATATATTGAATGGAGTGTGACGTCATTTTAGTTTTCGTAGTATCGTAGTATCTCAGTAATCCTATTAATATAATATTCATATCGCGGAACAACTAATCTTGCATTTTTGGCAAATCGATACATGTAATATAATATTACTTACCTAACCATGCGTTGTCATCTAAAATATCGTTAATGCAAAATTTCAGCTTAATCGGTTGAGGATAACTGCTTTAGAACCTTCCTAATTCAGTTACAAGAATTGACCTGAACTAACAAATATTGCAAGTTAAATAAAGGCTTGTTAAATAACCTGCGTCAGGACTACGACAGCTTCGGACATTTATGTCATTTTACATAATAAGTTGTGGTCTGACGATCTGAAGAAGTCAGCTGGAAGCTTCTGAATTAGGAAAGCCCAGGACCCGAAGTAGTGGCGTGTTTTGAAGGAGGCCTATGTCCAGCTGTGGACACCCGAAGGCTGATCATGCTGCAGAGCAGTTCTATAATACACTAACGTTTAATATTTTTGCCTGTACTTCTTTATGTACAAAATATTTATGTCTATCTACATTAATATCAAAATTAATTAAAAGAGGGACTAACTCATAGTAACAGGTTGAGTTTTGTTCAAATACAAATTCATATTAAGAATATTCAAACAGTTATATGTACCTATACAAGGAGCTATTGAAAAGTTGAGAATACTTCACAGTTCAAAGGTCCATAAACAATTGACGAAGTGACATGTAAATTTGTTTAGCGTCGTCATAGACAACAAAATGGATTCTTAAAAACGTCATTCATCGTTAGTGGACAAAAAATCCTCTTTGTACCACTTACAACCGTTATCCGCGCAGTATAGTGCCATTTACGGTTTATTTTAGACTTTTTTCCCTAAGACTAAAATACTTTACTGGGCTATTGGTCAAATATTTTGTGATACTAACTGCTAAGCCGAGGATTATAGGTTCGATTTAATTCGATAACCATCCAGGTCCACTACTTGCGTGATGAGCATGAGTATTTATTCTGCGCCTTGATGTAAAAAATATCCATATAGGTAAGTAAGTATTTATACGTAAAAATGTAGTTTATCAGATTTTTTCTTTAACGTAATGCAGCCAAGACCGCCTATTTCGGGATAATACTGTCGTATGTCGCGATATTTTAATATTTATATAATTTATTATACTTATTGCACTTTTTTCAATACGGAAGTCTTGGAAAACGGTAGTTATACACTGCTTAGAAATAACATTTAAATAAACAACTTGTAAAAATACTGTTTTCGTCTTGGAGAAGGATAAACACTGTGCCAAGGTTAGTTCAGATGTCAGCACAGTCAACCACAAAAAGTAAAACATTGTTATTAACTTAGACATACATGTATCATCGTAAACACTCACTTAATCGTGTTAATAAACACGTGTCATAAAATCCCAGATTTGGGGTGATGTCAAAACATGTAACAGACAATAAGACAATTAGCAATATTGGCATAGAAGCTGACAGTAGTCTACCACTGCGTCTAAGATTCGTTTATTTTACCTTTTAAAAGGGAATTTCTTGTTGTCTCAAATGGATGATGCCTGGGAATTAAGTATTTTTTCACTTCAATAATGCATCGAGAGACATCCTTACTTTTGGTAAACCAATCCTAGATTTGGATGACGATCTACTGATTTTTTCCCTAATCAATTCCTAAGGCAACCAGGCAGAAGCTTAAAAATTAAATATATGGTATTGTAAAGATATTGTTTACATAGTTTACATGTGTAATCTTATTTATAGCGCTAGACGTGTGAATTCTTTACCTTAATAATATTCGACGCCACCATGACCAATTTACATGACATAAACATCTGTATTAACACTGTTCTTGAATAACTCGACCCGAAGAAACGAATTAATCATAATGACTTATAATTAATAAGACTGCCTCGTTGATCGAGTGGTTGCAAACGCGACTGCCGATCGAGAGGTCTTGGGTTCAAATCCCGGGTCATGTAGTTACTATTGGATTTTTCTAATTTAGAATTTCTGGTAGTGACTCGAACTCTGGATCTGTGCCCGTTGTACGGCAATAGACTCGCCACCTATTCTATGGGACTTAAACATGACAGGTGAAACGTGGGAGTGTACTACACTCCTTTGCCTAGCCGTTCGGGGATTATAGACGTGAAGGTACGTTTTACGTAAATCATAATGACATAAGATGTTCGTATTCTTTACGTCAAAATGTGATGAATAAAATTTATGCCCAGAAGGAAAAATTTTTCAGTCAAATTTTTTTTAATATTTACAATTACTGCATACCTATATGTACATATGTGTCAAAATTCAAACTAGTATAAGGGAAAATATTAATTAACATCATCATCATCATCATTCTATCGTTCTACTTTTGGAACGAGTCTCATGTTGGGGTTATAAATGGTTACGCTTGTCAACTCCAAGTTGGCACTTTTTACGCGCCCTAAAGTAGATTATAAACAAATTATAAGGTATGTAGGTTTCCTCACGATGTTTTACTTCACATTACAGTGAGTAATATTTAATCCTAAAAAACACATTGTTTAAAAGAAAGAAGTGAACGCCACGTTTTAGGCCCTGTACTATCAGAATGAGAGGCTGAATTCTAAACCATTAGACCATCAATTGCCTGCCATGTTTTTTTTGCTACTTCAAGATCAATTATAAATAATTTAGTAATAAATAGTCTAGATATAAATTTTACGTTACGACCGGACGTCAGCCTTAATAAGGATGGACATTTTTTATATTTCTTATTTCCTTAATGCCAAATACGTAATCGTATCACGTTTTTGCAGACGTAACTCGTTCGAACGCGCCCGAACCGTTTGATTTGATATTGATCTTGATACATTACATTATCTCAGTAGAGGCATCATTTGTGCTATTGAGCAGCAATGCGTAATATTTTATGTTTAAGCGTAAATGATTTGGTGAGTTGATACCCATCATCATCAACCTGTGCTGATTCATCGATAGACTAATGCCGTTCACTTAGCACGCCACTGAACTCGGTCGTCAGCTCTTCGTATTTAACACTCACTCATGAGTACATCTGCTCAACACCGAACTAAAGCCGTGCTGTTGTTGTTCTTTAAGATTATTGATAGTTTCCCCGCCAGCATTTTACTCTAGACCCAACATAGTCTGAGAGACGCGCAGATGAATGAATGATAATTATAAAAATGTATGACTTTGTTCAAATGTATGTACGCATATATGTAATTTATGTCAAAAAACACATTTTGAATGAATTTAAGCTACAAGATGATTTAAATACAAATTTGTTGTTTCCACAGAAGCTGTAAAGAAACTTGTATGTGAAAGTGGTCGACGACCGTCAGATGGGTTGTCTCATCAGTGGTAATAGTGGCAGGTCATTGCCAACGTCTATTATAAGATAGTATGACAAAAAAATCGTGTGATTTCGCTTTTATGGCAACCCATTTCGCATAATGGTCAAGTTGCGGGTCTGTCGCGCAGTAAGTTTCGGGTTCGATTCCGCCGAAAACAACTATAAAAATATGGAATATGTTATGGAATTATAATTATATTTAATTGTAATTGTTAATTGTATATATAATTACAGATATTAAACGTTATTTTTTATCTGTACACCTCTGTACATAGGTACTATGCTAACCGAAAAATGAGTTGCTCTAAGTTTAATTGTTAAGCGTTATTACACGTTGTGTAATTCCAAGTACCACCTTGTCTTCTTTTAACTTTGTCTTTTCCAACGTTGGAGTCAGTTTTTAGCTAAATGTGTTTTGAAGATATATAGAGCTTATTTTTACAACATCGGCTACGCTATCATACATAAACGGTTGGACTACGAAATAAGAACAAACGCATCACGTGTATAATTTGATTGGCCGGATGTTGTAGCGTCGTAAAATATATCTACGTACGTCAATTAGCTTTAAGAAGTTAGTCATAAATCGCAACTAGTAGCGGCTCGGAGTCTGCATCTGTAGAAGGTGAATGGCGATAGACTCACTACTTATTGCTTTGTAGGACGTAAATATGTATAAGTGGTGAAACGTGGGAGTGTACTATACATCCTCTGCCTACCGCTTCAGGGATTACAGCGTGATGTGACTTTTTTCTACACACAGCATCGGATTCTGCCAGTCGTTTAGCAAATTGTGCGGTCGTACGCAACCCGGCCAGAATTTCATAAAACTCATTAGCATAATAAAAAAAAATAATAATAATCGACCCATTTGTCATTCCACTGTTGGAATTTGGGTCTTCTCTCACATTCAGAGGGTTAAGGCCGTAGTCTGCCACGCTGGCCAAGTGCGGGTTGGCAGACTTCACAC
>DWME01003986.1:0-17122 GCA_018244795.1 Parelbella ahira ahira
GTTGCTTTCTTTGTTAGGTTAATCGGAAATCTAATCGGTTTATTATAATGTATCTAATGGGTTTGCAACAAAACTGCCATTGTACAACATCGTACAACGTGATTTTTTTATCTATGTATTGTTTTTGTGTACAAAATGCTTAAGTAAAATAAATAAATGAAATTAAACTACCGTAACAACCGCCATGCCAAATGAGTCGTCAAATGAAGACAGAATGAAGTATTTTTATCAAATTGTTAATAAATATGAGCTTCATATATTTAAATCATAAACCTTAAAAGATCAATGCACATATTTAATTAAATTAGGAAAACCTAGTTTACCACCTTGTTAATAACACTGATATACGTAAGAAGAACGATGGCACGAATTTTTATTCGAAATCAAGTGAAATACTTCATGAACGCGAGAGAAAAACTTTTTTTTAACATTTGAACTTCAATGAAACAACTCTGAAGATTCACACAATCGGATACTATACAGCTTAGGAACACATAGAGGGCAAATATACCAATAAACACTCATTTTTATGTACATCGTGATAACAGGATGATTTGTGTCGGTTCCAATACAAGCAACGTGGGCAACGAAATGAAAACATAAATACATGTAATGGTCTAATGTAAAACACATCATCAAACAATTTTACACAACACAAACACACGTCCGTCATACTTACATATGTATGTACGTCAATAAAACCGAAAATCAACATCGTAATTTAAACAAACGTACCTAGAGAAAGTTCAAATCGTGAAATGCACGTAGACCTGCTATAAAACCGATAATATTAAATGTTTGTTGCGCGATTATATTTAAGAAATATTAACAACGGTATGTTCAAACGGTGCATACGGATTGTTATTTAAAATTTGTTTTTTGTACAGTCAGCAAAAAAGTGCCAATAATAACAACATCATCATAATTCAATCAATCATATTTCACGATTATTAGTGTTTAAAAGTTGACGGTACGTGTTTTTTTTAAAATAATTCTTTAAGCATGACGCAGTGCGACATCAAATAATAATAATAATATATTGGACCATTTCATTGCCACTGGGGCAACTAGTTCCAAAGTACGCAAAGCATATGCTATGGTGACAAAAAAGCTGTTAAACTATATATTTATATAAAAGTCTAAATACTTATATAAATAAACTTACACCTAAGTATATAAGCTAGTACTCACGCATATTCGTAACAAAAATATTTCTTATAGTAGTTAGTCGAATCCACATCCTTTCTCGCTCGGCCACTAACCATTGTACGTATGGGGCAATGAAAATTAAAAATGCGAGTTCAGCCGCGGGCGAAGACAGTAAGATTTGAAAAAACAAATCCACGGCGTGCGAGCAAGTATGTTTACGATATCAATAAAAACATACCATCGATGAATGAACGCTTAAGCTTTTTCACTTGCTCTTCATATATTTAAAAAATGCTAATATTTTTTTTTGCAATTATGGGTATACAAAGATTTTACAGTTCTAAGTCCAACATATTGTCAGCATGCAATATTTGAATATTATTATTATTAAATTCTAAAATGTCAACTGTTATACATTAAAGGTGTTAGTAAGTTCGTAATTTTATTAAAATCATAAAATTTAATGAGCATTTCAAAAAGAACACAATGTAAGTATCTATAAAAATAACACTGCTATCAAATAAAATCTATATATTATAATAATTATAAAATGTTCTGAAGATAAATAATAATGTACTTAATTTAGTAACCTTTATGTAAAATAGAGTATTTCATCACAGTGTTCAAGAATATTTTTCTTAACCTTAACTTTTTATGGACAGTGTATAAACGTATTTGTAGAAACGTCGATCGCAAAGTACTGTTTGTAGAAAGTGATTGGATTTCTGTTTGTTTATCATTTTATATGCAGGCGCATTAATGGAGAGATTGAAGTTTATATCCAGGGTTGCCAATGGTTAGTACCTATGTTATTATCACAAGACACAAAATACTTATCAAAAGTTAATGAAGCAGGACCGGGGATAGGTTCGAAACAAAATTAATAAATAATGTGTCTCCGTGTGATATCCTCGCACTCTACCCTCTTATCCCAAAATAGACGTCAAAAGAGTTTTGTCGCCTATGTTGCCAGATCAGTTGCCAGCACGACGGATTTTATTCTAAAAATTGAATATGTACATATCATTAAAATATGTATACTTATTTCATTTTGTACACCCGTTTTATACCGAAAAAATATTCGTGAATTATGCCTGTACATAATTTAATAACGTATATCAATGCAATATTAAAATAGCATAAAACATACAGATAAACTTCGCAATTTTTATGTATGTACATAATAATTTTTGGATCGATTCCAAAACCCTAGTTACAATGTAAACGAACTCTATATTTTAATAACGGTTTTCAATTATGATTTGTAGAGGCGTTGGATAGAGCGTTTTTATGTGCCCAAAAATAACTTTATTTTTGCACTTAAGTAAACATAATTTTTTAGCCATTCAACTGAGAATCACTTCGTTTATGAATTTATTTCATAAAAACAATGCTTTATAAATGATGGATATTTATGCCTTAGACTCTTGATATTTACTAGTCAGTGAAGCCCATAAACATCTAACATCCATCCATAAGTACTTCGACGTTCAATGTTGTATATAGTACCCCTCTTCCCCGCCCCCCCCCCTTTCCCACTTTCGCCCTATTCGGCAACACTCCACCCGATTTAAGATTTCCTGACGTCTGTATCTTATAATCAATAGAATTAAAATTAGTAGTAGAAGGCCCTCCCCACGAAGTTCAAATCCTGGAGCGATGCTTTAGAAAATCTGTGCGCGTTTTAAAAGTTAAATATGTGTTATTGCTTTAGCGGCGAAAGAAAACCTCTTTGAGATCTATACGCACCGTAGCCGCCTATACAATATGCTCTATGACGTACGAAATATGCTAAAAATGCTTAGCTTGCGTAACAGACTAAAGATTTAAGCCTTTCTGAACGGAGATCTTTAACAAACTTAACGTCACACTAATGTTTCTTCGAAGGCTAGGCAGGGTACTGTAGTACTCTCACTTGTTAATAGTTATGTTCATACATCCAAAAAGAATAAGGCGAGACAGTGTACAACAGTGAAACTATAAAAGGGTTGACGACGATTGCAATCATATTTTGTTATTCTACTTTTTACTTACTTCAGTAATAAAATAAAAGTTGCATAATATTATGACTAATAACTCTTCGGCTTACGACCCATTTTGGATCCAATATAACTGATAATTTAACTAAATAGTGATAAGATAATTAATTTTATTGCACTTTATTATACAGCTGTAAATCTATCACGAGGCAACTTGCTTGTGCTTTGTAATCAATATATGTAGAATAATTTATAGCCAATAAAATGATAATGTTTACGTGTTTCTCGCTGTATACGTTTATACATCGGCGTGACATTGTTTAGAGCGTCAATAAGTAATTGACAGTTAGTCAATTACTTATTACAGGTAGTCAATTAATTATCAGAGATAAGGCGGTGGATGGCTTCAAAAAACAGAACTATGTGGCGCGTTGCGATGTATGAGACTAAGCTACTTTCTACAACGGACGTCTGGGCGGAAATGATGATGATGTCGATGAAAATCACAATAGCGCTATTGATGATGATGATAATTACTAAGACTGTATTCGGATTATTATTTAAATTGTCAAAATGTAATGTAATGATTGACGTTAAACTGTGATGATTACTGATATTGACAAATAGTTCTGATAAAGGCGCGAAAACAAAAAAAGGTATGTCAATTTAACACTTTAGTGTAAGGAGATTGTATATTTTCGAACGCGGGCGTTTAGATATATTCGGTTCCAATACAAATGTAGTATGTATATAAACTTTATATAAACACCCGTTGTTACCAATGTTTGTTCTTTCCAAGCGTCCATTAGCCTGTGATAGCTTACTGCGGACATAAGTCTTCCCAAATCAGCGCAATTAAGCTGGCTCCTGAGCATCCTGGATCGCTTAATACTATGTTTATATGTATAATATACTTTAAGAATCTACCTAAGTTAATAGACGTTTGATAAGGATCAGTTTTTTACTTCGGAAGATTTCTTGAAAAGACATCTGCGGAAAAAGCTGACCAAAAGATAGAGCATTAAGATTGTTAACGAAATTCATTTACATAAAATTTCTTTGTTCTCCAAAGTCACATCAAACAGCTGTTAATACAGAATACAATAAAAGATTTTACTGCCCCGTAAATATTTCTTTATCTTTATTGTACTAACTTATTGTTTTTCCATTCAAAAACAAATCGGCTGATATCCAACAAACATATGAATTTAATTGTGCTCATAATATTTTCATGGTGGTCGTATTGTATATTTTAGCACTTTTATAAATTCTAAGACTGCCTATTAAAAACCATTTATTAGTGTGAAAAAGAAAAACACTTCTGAAATATATTTATTTCCTGATCAGATCAGTCACGCGCTGCGCTTTCAATAGAACGCACGTAAATCTTGCGTATAGAGGGAACTCGATGTGAAGAAAATTGTGACAGAACTGATAAATAAATAAAAGTTACATTTAAACTGTGTCAAAATAAAACGTGTTAAATAATTACTTAGTGTAGTAGTGAATCAGAATTAATTGTTTTTTCAGACAATAAAATATACGACATTGTTCTAGTGCGTGTTTATTAGGAATTTTATTGAGAAACTTTAATAAAAAGTAATTAGTGAGTCATAAATATTTAATGGTGTAGAACAAATAAAATGTAATACACAGTTAATCGCTGAAAAAAATATTAAAATGAATTTTAGCGAGGAAAATTTTTTTACGAAACGATTAAGACATAAATAGTTATGCAGGTTGTTAAATAAATATTTGTGCCTGTGTGTGTGACATAATTCTATAAAATGACAGGAATATGGAAACATTGCGTTTCGCTGTTCTACCTATTATTTCTGGGTAAGTTTCGTATTTTTTACTACATTTATCTCCAAATATAATATTGAGTTATGAAAAGTACTTAAAAGAAATTATTCGCTGCAAATTACATATTTTTCGTCAAAATGCATGAAGCGTGCATCCAATAAAACAAAAAAAAAAAATAAGGAGTCCAGTAAAAGAAAATTAAGGACATAGGATATTTAAATAGGAAAGTTATTTGATATTCAACCTTTATTGCTTTCAACTACGAACTTACAAGATAAATTATATAAATAACAGAAAAAATATAATAAATGAAATAGAAGCTCAGTAAAGAAAGTGCTACGAGTGGAAATTTTTAATACGTTTTTTCTTATTCTTATTTCTTATTCTTTTTATTTATCTCAATTTTTGTAATCTATCCTAATATGGCAACACAAAATAAAATATAAACAAAACATTATTAAATCCCTCGCGTTATTAAAAGCGAATTAACATTTTCATATTTTTCGTTTTAAAAGTTTCTTCAAGCCAGCATATCATCTCTCATCATTATCGATACAGCCCATAATCATAAACTAAAATTAAATAGAAATTTACATCTAAGAATACGATAAGAACTAAATTAGAACGCTCCGCCTCTAAGTTTGTTTTCTTAAGACACCCTTGAAAATTAAACGAACTAGATATGCGGGCACGCCGCTCGGCGGTAACAATGAAAAAATTTACCTTAAATCCGTTGCTGATTGATAAACACATCATTCCATTAGCATCTTCAGCATCAGCGCATACAGGGCCATTCAATTTTAACCTACAATTGCGTAACATAGCTACGAAACCTTATCTAATAAATCGTCTCTTCAGGTTCCCGGGTTGTTCATTTATTATGATAAAGATTGTTCTAACATCATGCCAGATCCTTTACGCTGTAGGTAAAGAGTACAGAACGTGAAGTACATATTGACATCTGTATAGATCTTGTACATCATTAATAATAGTAAATAGGTAAATATGTAGTAAATGTTTCCTAAAAACACAGACGTCTGAGTCAAAGCTACATAGAGCAGAGCGCTTACAATAATATTCAGGCAGCTCGCTAATAAACATATTCATATACAATACGTACTTACATACATACATACATACATACATACATACATACATATGTACACGCCAAGTCCCTTGCAGGGTAAGCAGAGAGCAATAATAATAATATGTATATTTCTACATACATGCATTTACACCCAGACGTGGTATGTAGTCGTGTTCATCAGATAAATATTCTTCTTAGGTGCAAATCAAACTCACAACTTCCGACTCAGCCGTCGCTAACCACCAAACCAGTCAAAAGCAAGTAAATAGTGATTTAAAATTAATATTATGTCACATTAGATATAAATATGTAATGCACGTGTAATTTTTGCAATAATATATGTGTATTAATATATTATCACGCCCGGTTCTTCTCGGGGAGCTTCTGAGAGCTCCAAGTTCCTTACACACCTGACTGTATGAATATATGTATGTATGTACATACACATACATATAACAGATGTAATGTCCAATACCACGTTACGGCGCTATTTAAATTCAGCTATTTGTATATAATAAAATAATGTTGAACGACGCAAAGGAAAATATCTTTTGCTTGAGATTTAATGTTGTTTATATTTCCTTATAATTATGTACGCTTTAGATCTAGAACTTTCGAACTCTTATTCGTAATTTATTTCTGGAAATAACATTGTTTTTATTACGAATATATTATAACTATTTGTTTCAATAGTTTATTACTACTAACTACTAACATATCGCTGATTTGCGACTAGAATGAAATCCCCAAAGGGGTCGACAGAAGAGTGCAGAGCACTCCAGCGTTTAACTTATATAATTATACTGTAGGTATACATATTATGTTCACGCCGGGTACTTTACGGAGTAGGTAGAGATAAAAAATAATTGTACATTCCTAAATGCTTACTTACAAGAATGCAGACTCATAACATAAATATCCGTACTAGGCGAGAATCGAATCTTCTACCACTGACTCAGCGATCAAGTTCACTAACCACCGGACCAACAGAATACACAAATATATTATATCGTATTGTACATCTGTGTGTACGCGTTAATCTAATAATAATAATAATCAAAGTAATGAGGCCAATACTTCACACTACAATTTACTAAGTGCATTCAATAGAAATTAGACATGCATTGACATTTTAATATCGATTTATTCTATATATTTCCGACTATAATATGATATGGACGCAAATGAAATCTCGCATCATGTAGTGTTTACTATCCCGAGCGCATCATTGTCAGCGTGGGAACTATGTGACTACGAGCTTCTAGGCACGAGGACACGGACTCCGGTCGTCCCTGCGGGTACAAAGATGATTATGCAATTAATACTTCTACGTGCTATAATATAATATATAAGCGTTTGTTATCATTGCCGTCTTAAATCAAGTAGAAGCACGGATCGTACAGTACTTAATAGTCAATACGTCAATCTCTTTTGGCGACATGACTCATGTACAACGTCAACATGTATTGTTTGATGGAATTAAGTACAGTTTGAATGGTTCTGTTATCGATTGTAAACCACTAAGTACATAGCAATATAATAGCAAATAAAACAATACGTGTTTAAACATCGATTATATAAATATTTTTTTGAAAAACGTCTTAAAAGGATTCATCGCGGTGCGGCAGTGTGTTAGGTACAAATGTCATGGTCACCGACTGGCGGCAGTGTAGATGGTGCGAGAAGCAGTGCTCTCTGATCATTACGGTCAACCATCTATGTCTAGTAATGGAATGAGGCAGGCAGATGAGAGTGTGACTGAGTGTATCTTTAAAAGAGAGTCAATTGAAGAAATAGGCATTAGATTTCATTCACCAACAACTTACTACTCTTGTTCAGTGGTTAGGAAGACCCGACTGCTTCGAGTAAGATAATGGATTATAAGTATTTTAAATTAGGACTTTGACTAATGATAATGTTACAACAATGATAATGATACAACTTTTAGAGCTGTCAAAACTATTTATTGATTACAGAATGAATAACTGAAAAATGTTCATATAAATGGTGATGGTTACCTAAATGGATGAGTATATAAATGTTGGCAATAAGCTCATCCCTATTCCATGGAACGTTTAATATAATCGGTGAAAACCGGGAGTATTACACTCCGAATATTCCTTCAAAAAAAAACAGGCGTGATTTTATTTTACGTAAATGAATGAGCATAAAATTCTGTCGTTCGTGCTTCGAAGAAGTTTAACGTGGAATCGATGGAAGGAATCAAATTTTATTAGCTAACAGTGTCGGACTATCCATAAATCCATTGTTTATCAACGAATCCATTAAGGTAATGTTACATCACTTTGCGAAAATTACGAGTCTACGGTGACCCACAGCAAAATGTCTTGACGATACTCTCTTTGGGGACCAAAAATAACATACTAAATACGATAGAGACTAATTTCAGTGAAATTAAGTTCAATTACTTTTATATAAATAATGATAATGGCGGGGTTTTGGTTTGAGCTACTTACTACGAGGGTCTACCGTTCGAATCATGGCGGTTTTATAATTAAAAATACTATACCGTCATGGTGACAGAGAACATTTCAAATAAATTTACACATAATACACATAAATTCTCAATTATGAGATATGAGGTGTTTGAAGTCTGCCAACCCGTACTTGAGCGATGTGGCAGGGGAATAGAAACTTATGAAGGGCAGACCTGTGCCCAGCAATACCGTACTAAGAGGGTTAATAAGGACAATTAATAGTTTATAAATGTTGTAATACGCATAGTTGTAATTAATTACGGCTCTTTCACACTTGACCGGTGTATTGTTAAAAAATTAATCAGAGGTGGTTAACAAGTTACTTCTGGTAAACACTCATACATATGCATGTGTGTACGTATGTAAACAAATACAAACAGCGTTTAACAATTTCCACTTCATTTACTCAATTGTCTTTTCACCGGCGAGACGGACAGGCGAAGTAATTATTTAATTATCTGTAATATGTAACGCACGCGTTGTTTACACGATAACAAGTGGTTTGACAAGCACACAGAGAAGGGATACGTAGAGGGGGAGAGAGGGGGAGTTTGAAGTGAAGGGGGACGTTGTCAGTTGTCAACAATATCAAACTTTTCCAGTTTTAGGGATTGCTCGCTTACCTTAGCTTACACGCTAAGCAGACTTACAACTTAACCGTAGAAAAATATCTCTACGGTTAAGGTTTTAAATTTAATGCTTTGAACACCGCAGGAGTCACATGTTACTTGCCGGAATATTAATGTGTAATGAGTATTGCTAGTCTCGGTGTTCTCAACATTAATATTGTTGTGTTTTAATTATTCATCAATTATTCATATAATTCCAGTAGACGATGTAAACATATTAATGTTGTATTTATAGTGTTCTACTCACATAATATTGTTATAATTAAATCATTGAACTGATACATGATCTGGAAACTTTGTTGTTTACCTATAATCCATTTGACTGAGTTTCATGGTTATGTTGTTGGTGTCAAGGGGAGGCGAAAATTCCACAGGGGCAATAATTACGTCATATTTTAATCTCATGTTACGTTAATAAAATTATGTTTTTCCTAGGCTAGGCTAAGGTTCTGTTATCAAGTAAAAAGTATTAAAAAAAGTTCATGAGGAAACCTACACATTCTAGAGTTTTCGTTATGCTACACATTCTAGAAATTTTGTAGGTTCTTGTACAGATTGAAAGACTATGTCTCAAACCTTCTGATTATGAAAAGATATCCGTACCAAATAGTGATTTAAGTTCTCTAATTGTAATTTCCTTTCTGATAATTATACTGTATCCTTACCGCCCTTACCTAATCCTGTATTGGCCATTACCAACGCCGTGAAAAAGAAATTATGTATTTATTTTTTATTTTAATTTTTGACTTCCTCGTCTCTTAAAGGAAGAAAAATTACCAAGTGTATTCCACATTGATCATATTCAGACGTCATTTGGAAAAAAGGGTTCAAAGCTTTGCAACGATATTAAAACGATAAAAAATAGGCGTCGTACCTAATATTATTTTACTATTAAATATTTCGTGAATATGTTTACACATGATTATATAGGGACTGGCTTAACTCACATACGTTTTTCGGTATTTCCTGAAGGTTTCGCACCTGTACGAGGTCCTTCGTCATGAGCTCCCGCCGCTTGCAGATAGGTCGCGACGGAGACTGTTATTCCTAATATTATTACTGTTACTACATCATCTTGCCAGGTCTCTTATAGGAAAACCGGGAGCAATAAGTGCCAGATACGTCTAGTTTTACAATCCTCACCTGCCATGATGATATAATAATTATTATTACTTTAAAAAATTTTTAGTCCTACACTAACACATAGCTCGTTTTAAGTCCAAAATCATGCCGTATGAGAAACTAAATTTTTAATAAAAAATTTATATCTAATAAGAAAAATCCAGTGTTTTGCTTGAAAGTATACTAGATATATATATACAATTACGAAGACTTACAAATATAATATAATATAAATGGAAGTTCCTTGCTCTACCTCAAATTTTTAATGTACGTATGACTAATACATGTGTGATTTATAAGAACATGTTTCCGCGAAAAAAAAATACGCCGTTCACTTTCCATATATGTAGATGCGAACAGAATAATCATTACTTGTTTGTTTAAGAATTGCAGAAAACATTTTTAAATCGTTACTACCGCGCATATCAGACGGCCTTGCTTTGAACAGATTAAACTAATCCGATGAATTGCAGATGCGACTGTATTATTAACAATATCTGCTTTAAAACAAAATACACGTTCATTACTTTTGATCGAAGGGCAATGTACTATTACCATCTAAGTTCGATAAAGGCAGAGTTAATTTAAAACATGAAAAAAATCGTTATGAGTCAAATTGTCAAATTACAGATGTAGCTACCTAATGTTACATAGTGACATGTTTAGGGCTAGATGTCGTTTTGTTTCGATATATAATGAAAAAAGGTAATTGCGAATACAAAGAATGAATGAAGAGAAAGTGCAAACAGGCTTTATTCATAAATATTATCATTGTGTTATTAATTAGAACATTAACATTATCTACTGACACTTATAAATATTATGATAATGAAATATGTAATAACAACGAATAAAACGTGATATATGATAAGTGAGAAATAATGGATGAATAATAACTACGATAAAAAAATATTATCTGTGGTAATTTGGAAATTTGCTAAAGATATGGAACATTGGGAAAAATATATTCGGCCTGGCCCAAACCATTTAGAAATAGAGCAGAAAAATTATAATGACTTAATATTAATTTATAGTATAAATAAACATTTAGGGCTCTTTCGGCGTGCTTCATACTTGCTTTAGCATAAGTTCGTATACGCACGTTGTGTTTCGGGCGTTAACAAAACAAATGAACGCGTTTGCGCGGCTAAACGCGTTAGCGCTCGTTTAGTGTCTCCCTCAGTGCGGTACGTGGGATAGGGTCGTAGGGGGCTCGGCCGTACATATGTACATATAAGTGCATACCAGCGCGCCAACGCACCCACGAGACGCGCGTCGGCCAAAACGCGCGTATACGCGCTTCCACGCGCGTATTATAACCAGCTTATACACGCCAAGAATACGCTAGGAGAATAGGAGTGATGTTACGTAAAATCATAAAACTGTATGGTGAATATTAGTAAACTATTGATGATTGTTGATTTACTAACGCTTTACTTATGTATTTTTTGACAAATACATTTACTTATTATAGATGTAAGTAGGTACTTAAGTATGTACCTACATATTACGTTTCGGTTTACTTGTTCCAAGTTAAATAAATTTCTTATGGATTTGTGTTACCTATATCTATGTTTTAAGGATGTTTACACTAAGTTTATAAATAGTTCAGTAAATCAATAAAACAAATACAAACGATGTTAGATTTGATTATCTATAATTAAAGACTAAAAACTTATGTCATCGCCAAAGCAGTACTGTCTTGTCTACAACCTATACATAGTAATGAGTCGAAATATTAAATCATTTTTGTTCTAAGTTCCCCTTAAAAATAAAATATGTGAGTTTCAGGATGATATGAGATTAAAATCTTAATTATCATCAACATCATCCGAGAAAATCATACTTTTGATTTACCGTTTTCGATGTTGTTCGTACCTATGTTGTTTTTTAGTAAGGTTTGCGCACTTTTCGTTTCTGTGGTCGGTTAGTTTATTCTAGCCATGAATTCGTGTTGACACTGCCTGACTGACGGATTACTGCATCTATAATTTAACGATAACGCTCTAAAAAGAACCGACGTTTGATAATAGACTACGCAGTTGTCGCTTCGAACGGATAGCGATGGATATACTTGTGTGATAATCTTTCACGAAAATTTTAAATCTCTGTTTACAGTAAATGGCGACTCATTTAGAAATAATAATTATCATAAATATCTTAAGATCTCTGACACATCTAAACAGCCCTGCGTTTTGTTAACCACATGGCTGATAAACAACATAGGTACATAATATACATATGAATATGTAAGTATATACCTAATATGCTTATATAAAATAGATAATTTTTACATCTAGACATAGAACAAGGACGTGTGGTCGTTACACCAATATTTGCCCGGGATGGGAGCCGAAACCGCGACTCCTCAACCATCAGTTAGGTACACCAACCACTATACCAACTGGCCGTTCAAAATAAATTCCGCATTCTGAAGTTTGTTGTGCAAAGGTGTTATGTGTGTAGACGATGTGAGTGTCAATATCTTTTCTATGGTACATAAAACAAATGGCATCCTGTTGTAATGCAACTCCATATAATCGTTAACTACAAAATTGCCAAAATGATGCGATTAACAGTTTGTAAATGCTGTTTTCAGATTCGGATATTCTTTAGTTATCCGCCGTTTTTATTTTTTTTTTTCTCGACCCTTTTATCGTTTCACTATTGGAACACGGTTCTACTTCAGAATAAGAGGGCCTAGGTCGTAAGAAGGGGTTATAGAATCCTCCTCTTAGAATGAGAGGGTTAAATCCAAAGCTTGTAAATAGGTTTAACTTTATTCACTAAATACTACATATAACTTCATTGTAGTAGTTCATGAACTGCACCCAGGAAGTGTGTTTCATAATATCTACCACATTTTCTCATCATCATTTTGTCGTTCCGTTTTGGATGGATCTTCTTCCAGAATGAGATAGGAACCCTGCTTGTATAAAATATTTTTTTTTATTTACTCTGTGTTTTTCCTCTGTCTCTAAATCCTGGTTAACATCATCTATAAAGCCATCTTTAATCAAACAAAAATCCTGAGAAATTTTATTTAATTATATTTAATGACCAATACTAATCTTCGTTAAATATCTTTGTGGATTCCGTCGCAATTCACCAATTAGTTAATTAACTGTGGCAACAAGTATCTTGTTCTTATGTAGGTATAGCAAGTAATTACGAACATGGAGGGTTGTACAAAATATTTACCGTCCTTGTTAATGAAGCTATTGACGGAGTGTCGGCGGCGCGGTGCTGTTTACACCCAATTTCGAGCCAATCAAATTGGCGCCAACCTCTCCACGTCTTCTCACTTGCCCTTGTGTTTAATTAGAATCAAAATAAAAACTTTTTTATACCAAACAAAAAAATGTGTAATTAAAGTGTTCCAGCAAACATAACCTGACATGCTTAGCTATTAAAACATGCTTAGCTTTTAAAAATCTAAATTGTGTCCAACTGAAACCTACATATTTATGTTATCTATCATTTAAACATCAGTTACACGAACAAAATTTAGAAATGAGACAAATTTACAGCACATTTCTTATCTGTTCGTCTATTAAAATATTTCATCCGGTTTTTGATCTGCTCAGAATTTGACTTTTTTAAGCTCAAAGGATTAGCGGGAAATTCAGAAATGTCCCCCATGTTTGTTCTATTTATTTTCCAAAACTTTTTAATTATTTCATAATATCCAATGATTACCATCGTCAATTTATTTAAGTCCAATAATGTACATATACCTCCTTTGAGGGGTTCTTGTCCATAATCGTCATGCTGGGCATTCAGGTTGGGAATCGCAGAGCACGCCTTCTCGCACCGCCTACGCTGCAGGTTGTAAGCAGCCTGGACGTTCCGCCGTGCCTAGACAGGCGGCGCTATACTGCGATATGCCAGCTGCAACATCAATGGTTTTACGAAAATAGAAATTAATTAATATGGCCTAATTTTCACATGATCCTTCAAGCGATCACATTAACGTAAATATGTCAAACCTTCATTACTTCACAAATATTATCCCCAGTTGCAACGTTCCCTTTTGAAATCGATCATACGCGACAGATTTGGGTCAACCGAATACCTATTTATAAACCAAACCTTCTTCGTGATGTTTATGATGAAAGCGAGGACTTCATTTGACTTTTAAAGTGTTGAAAACTGTTACAGTTTATGAAATACGATATGATCGATTAGTAAGGTAGGTGGTACCATTTTTGTGTTTACTGATTTCTTCCCACTTTTTTTATTCATTTCATTTTCTGCTTCATTATTTCTCATTATGCATATCTGTGTTATATTAATAATGTAATAAGACGTGTACCTTAACGATCTCAAACATACCCAAAAAAGAATCACTTCAAGTACTGCAGTTAAATTTTTCCACCTACTTGGTGAAATGATTAGTTTTGGTACATTATTTTCATAATATCCCGGCCGCGTCTTTGTGCATACATTCCTGCGCTATAAATTTTAATATGATTTTAAAGAGTGACATGCAATGCAAGTTTTCAAGCGTCTGATTGATGCAACTGGTGTATAAAATAACCGTCCTGTTTACATGTTGCTTCAACTTCACGAAAGCGAATGATATAATAAGGAATAGCAATTTCTATCAAGGGTTAGTGATCTTTGGTATTACGACAAATTGTTTAATTTGCCACCCGCTGTGTTCTCGTACTACGTTTTCACTTGATTATTCGTGGTATTACCTACTACTAGAAACATATGTGTAATGTCCTAAATTAATGAGATTCCTTAAAACGTTTCCTTTTTCGTTACCCTGCTTCTAGCTTAGTCTATTACGTTGTTGAAATTATTCGTTTCGTGTACCTATTTCCAAGTCTTTATTCTCCAATGATACCTGTTTCCAGGATTTTTCTTTTATTAATTGGCTCCTATTCCCTGCATAAAGATATTAACAGGGGTTATTGTTTTCTGCAAGTGCATTTATCGACCAGGTGTGTTTAATACGAACATCAAAAGCTTTCGTGGCCATGTAATATCAGAGTTTAACGAGGTTTTCAGTGCAGTCTGTTCTGTATACCATGCCAAGATGCATCAGCGTGTTTGTACAACTGTGCATTCTTATTCAGTGACCGTTACGATGCATTTTCAGTCATACGCATCTCGTCATCCGTCAGCTAAAATTAGAAACACAATACGTTGTTCCCGGCATTTAAGAGCACCTGTGGGTGGTACTAATATTTTTATAATCAGTCAGTTGTGTTCGAAATTCAAAAATTTCGTATACCAACACTGGTTGTGCGAAATTTAAAAAGTTCTTTTACCAATATAGTGTAGTTCGAAGAAACCTTGTCCACAACTGTCTCTTTTAATTTAAAAACAAAAAGGTTAGGTAATTAAGGCAAATGTTAAGTAAGTTAAAAGATAAACTGCATAATTAATAAGGAAACTGACCAATTTGAATTCAATTAAATATTAATAATTGCACAAATTATAGTAATAATTAATTTTATTACCTATATTACATCTACATATAAGTATACATATTAGTCATACTAATAATTTTAACGTATGATTATTTCGAGGAAACGAACTAAAACAATTAGTAGTGTACTAGTAATTACTTTGTATTTTTTTCTTTAAAATTGACAAGGAAAGTTGTGTGTAGCGAAGATTAAAGAAAATTAAATATTATTAATTAATATTTTTTTATATTATACAGGTAACTTTATTTTGGATTGTAATAATACACAATTTTATATTTCAATTTTCGTTAATCGCCTTCGTTGCTATGTAAAGTGCAATTATGCATACGATTTTTAATAGGGCTCAAGAAGAAAATTTTGAAAACATGATTTAGGTATATTTATTGGGATTCTGTGAGGTGTTCTATCTACATCTATTATTTAATGCTCCGTTAAGTTTATTTTATTATATCGCCATAACAAGAATGAGTGGTCGGTGCATCGCAATAGATTCACTCCTTGTTCTACGATGAAAAGTGTAAAAGAGCGGGAGAAACGAGGAAGAGTAATTACTACACACCCACCTCTGCTTCCAACTTCGGGGAAATACAAGCGTGTTGTTAGGTTATGTTAATGTTATTGTTAAAATAATTTATTTTTATCTCAAATATTCGTGAAATTTCCTATCAGAAAACAGTATGCACTCTATTGTAATTACGAGTACGGTGAATCTTTGATTTGGCATTGGCTCAAGAAAATAGCATGCGTTCTAGAAAATAAACAAATACCGTTGGCAGGCGTGCCAATATATATTTATATTAAATTCGTGATTATCATGAAAGATATATAACTATATGTAAAAAAAAATCACATTAACATTTCAGTAATCTTTTGAATATTGGCACATAATCAATAAAACTGTAATTATCAAGAGGTTAGGTAGATTTAAATTGTTTGTCTGCCGTCTTATTATTTCTAGATACTATATATTAGTAATTAATTAAACGCAGCTTTATTGGATTCTTATGTAAATATAAGTAGAAAAGGAAACGTCTTGTTGGCTTTTTATCTCATTCCAGCTCCATATAATTTATGGAACGTAACATCACGCCTGTAATCCTTAAAGGGGTAGGCAGCAGGCCTATCCCTTTGGGATTTGGGATTACTACAGTCCTACGTTTCACTAGGTACGTTTACGTCTACGTAGTTTATAGTCTCCTGAGGATTATATAACTACAGTTTAATTAATATTTGCAATAGCAATATTTGTAAAAATCGGAATTCAAAGAAAGTAAAAAATATAGTTTATTTTTTAAACGTAACATCACACCTGTAATCCCCGAAGGGGTAGTCAGAGACCTGTAGTACACTACCACGTCTCACCAGTTACGTTTAAGTCCCATGGAATAGGTGGTGAGCCTATTGCCAT
>DWME01003987.1:0-17121 GCA_018244795.1 Parelbella ahira ahira
CACTCGGCCCGCTCTCGTGACACTTGTGAGTTAATGCATTAACGTAATAATAGTTATATTACAAACAAGAAATTTATTGTTCTTATTAAATTATTATTTATGATGATCTTGACAAGGCGAGTGATAGCGGCTGGATGAAATCTGCGCAGGTTCGAGTGTTGTGGCTAAACTTGGGAAAGCAGTTCCAGCAGTGGAACGGTAAAGGCTGATTCCTCTTTAGTTCTCTCTTTCGTACCTAAATATCGTAAAACAATATCTTATCCGATTAAGTTGCTAGTAATACTTTACATGAAACTTGAATTAATCTACTTAAACGCCCAAGTAACTTAAAGCTTGCTACAATTGAACTGCGTCTTACTTAAGGATTACTTCATACAATATATGTGTATGGAAAACTTAGAGGAAAGTAAATACGAATCGTACTAAGCCTTAAACAATACTGACTATATATTCACTTTTCCTACCGCGTGTAGGAAGGCGATATAATATAATATTAAGAAAAAAAACAATACGAAACAGTGTTTTCGATACTTTTCGACCAAATGGGGTAAGTGTCTGTAGTTTGAAGGTAGAAGCTGAATGTGGCATGTGGAAAGCAGGCCGCCACGATGATCATAGGGCGAGGGCTGTGTTCAACAGTGGACTGATATCAATTAATGATGAAGATGACACATTTTTTTTATCAGTATCTTTTAAGTCGTGAGGTAACATTATATTGAAGTATTGGATGCAAAAATCTATTTATGTATCTATCGTAATGTATCCTATACCTACTTGAGAATTTATCGCCTTTCTGTTTTCATTTTTAAAAAATGTAAGACGTTTTTACTATTTTAACTAATATATTTACTACTACTACTACTAATTACATACTACTACTAATAAATAAAACAACCGAAAAACCAATACTAACATCCAGAAGGATTTTAATTCAATTTTATAACAAAGAGATAGTCTATGGAGTTTGAATTCAGCTTTCGATTTCAAGGGCCTTTAGTTTAAAACATGACGCGCCCCTCGTAATAAATTTTTAAGTTTTAAAACTAAGTATCATTTGCCGTAACGGTGGGAGGAAACAAAATGAGGGAAAGTCTAATCCAGTTCTTAATAACGTTCTCTAAGATGTTTAAAGTCTGTTAGCCCGCATTTAAAGCGTAGCAGACTCCACATTCTGTGGGTAGGCCGGGTGGAATTGCAACCGTGGAAAGATAAAGGATTAATGACGAATTTTTATCATGAATTTATTTTTGGTAACTAATAATATTGGCAATCGTTAATCGTTTACCGTGATACAACAACTTAATTTTTAGATACACAAATCTTTATTACGACTTGCATCCCCCCGACTGTGGTCGGACAGTAAGTAAGTACAGGGGCGGACAGCAATCGGCACTTCAAGCAGATATAAGTTTAAAATATAGCATGTGCGAAGATGCGATAGACATCTTCGACTATATTGTATATAACGGTGTACTATTTAGTTTCTGTTTCACGACAGTAATGTGGAACCGTGGAGCGTATATGAAGACAGTTAGTAGAAGAAGTACGGCAGTTCTGTAAGGATATATGGCACTCGGTGGTTTCTATCTACCCTATGATTTTACGCAATGTAAAAAACAGTGTTATGGATCGACCAGAAATGTCCCTCAACTCCTGGTGCACTTAAAAACGTTCCCATGAAAACGAACTTTGTAAATGGCACCCTCCAAAGCATAACGAAAAACGCTGTAGCTTGGAAGCGATACATCAGAATATGATAATATGACATATGAAAATAGGATATTATGACTTGAGTTGTCACAGGAGCGGTCTAACGATTCTATATTTTCCATAAGACACTTATAAATACATTGTCACTGATAATACGAAACACTGAAGTCCTATGTATTATAATATAATTATTTCGTTCGGCGAAATTCATGTATAATTTAGATAACTTTAAAGAGATTAAAGAGACAACGGTAACCCATTTTAAGAGTATTTAATGAACGTATGAAAAAAACATCAACGTTAGTTTAAGTACTTTCCCATCTTACAGGGTGGTAGGCAAGTTTATGAATTTTGAAATACAAAATAAACATGTAAAGTAAAAGCAATTGAACAATAAATATTTTCGTCAAAAACGTATTTCATCACAGCTCAAAATAAACCCAAAAAACGGGACATTAGCGGCTGGCAATATTTTCGATACAGATCTTAAGTAAACGGAGCCCGAAAGTTAAAATAGCATTACTTGACAAAGACACCGTGAAAGTACATAATAAAGTTCTTGCTTTCGCGTACATCTCCCAAATATTTTATCCCTCTAGGCTGTGCGTACCTGGAAAAGGTTTCCACCTCTGTCGTATGTAAGGGCACGGTAACACTGACAGCGAGGTGTCGATTACACTGGGGAAGATCCTATTGTTTCTATTCACTGAGTCCAGTCTTTCTCTCTATTTTATTTCACTAACTATTTCCACGTTCTTTATTCCCATATTTTTTTCTTACGTTTACTTACGTATCGAGCCTTCTATATTTATTGCACATACTTTACAGCACTTATCCTTTTCTTTAATAAACATGTAAAAATATCCTTTCTGCGATACCCACTATTAAATTAAACAATGTGATTAATACAAACCTTTTTCTTCAATTACACCTAATGTATTGTTATAGTCAGTAATCTAATTATGTCTGTTTTTTCATTTCCTTCATTTTGGAGAGCGCCGTATGTGATACTTATTTCTTTCTAATACTGAAACGAATGAGTCTATCTCTTTATGTACGAATGGAGTCTCATTTCATGCACTCTCCCACCATTATATACTTGTATACAACTTTAAGACCTTATTTCAGATATAGTTCAAAGGTCTAGTAGGTCTGAAATTCAGGTAGAGTCATTCATTAGCCTCTTCACCCGAACCCGTCCTTCTTGAGACGGAGATATTACTTCAAGCTGTGGTTTTCCAGTCGGAACGCATTACTCCAAAATCTAGGCAAAGTTTCTCAGCTCGCCAATCTTCTTGTAGGACCTAAAAGCTCTGTGAGACCCGTAAGTTTTAATAGCCACCAAAACTTTGAAAACAAACAGGCAATGAATATCATAAGTCAACATTTCAAAATATAAGAGAAGCAAATGTTCGGAGAATAGGGAATAAGTATTGGCGTATAATATAAGTACTTCTACTTATATTATACGCCAATTGGATAAGAATAACTTCAACTAAGTCTCGCTCAAGAACTGTGGCACTTATTTACAGGTAACCTTTATATTATTATATACAGGTTTATATTAAATTATTGGTTTAATTACTAATAATAATTATTTTATTTATTGTACTTATTATAATTAGTATTAAAATTTTGTCTACAATTATTCAAGTTACGAGTGAGTTAATATTAATTTGTTTAGAATTTAGAAACAGTATAAGTACGATTCATTCGAAAGATTGGTTGTTTTGTTATATTTTATTCACCCGGCATCCATTTGTTTGTAACATCTGTACCTATCGTGCCTATAAAAATTTAAATTTATATATGTTTCGTCACGAATGATGTACATTATAGGTACGTGAACGAATTTTAAACATGTTATCCATAGAGTATAGTACGAAAACATACACCGCATTAAATAAAACACACACACACATATATATATATATATATTAATACCCAGTATATGTTCAAAATAAAGGGCTACTACAAACAGTATCCCTCGATACTTCATGACGTTGACGTAGATGATATTGACGTTGACGTCAATGTCATTGGCGTTAACGGATATAAATAGTTCAGTGCTGCAGTAAGTTGGTAACCAATGAATTGATATTTTCAATACAATTTCGCTAAATACCTACTCGTAATATAAAAAGTGTCAAACTCGCAAAATATTTCTAAAGGTTTTTTGGGGGTTTTAAGAAATATTTATCTGTATTTAAGTACAGACACTTTACCAGCTATTGCTGGTAAAGTGTCTACATTTTTGAAATATTTGGATGAGAAAATACCAGTTGCTCCATTGATAAGATGGAAATCTTAGACAAAATGCCCATAACTCGTTACATATCAGTGAACTGTTAACATCAGCGTAAGAACCGCTAATCAACCGACGACCGTTCTGCTTAATATTTCGAAGAGAGTTCAAAAAGAAGGCAGACAGAAGATCGATCACAAAAGACTCGTTAATACTACCTATTATACTATCGAAAATTTTGAGAATTAAATTATGTGCTTAAATTTTTTCAACTAATTTTGATATTGGGTCGAAAACTAATCGGACTATCCCGAAAAAATATTCATGAATTAAACTGGTACAATATTTAAAATTAAATAGGTATTACTTTATTTACGGTTGAAACAATTTACAATTGGTTCAACGTTCTTACGTAAAATAATAAAGCAAAAAATCATAAAGTTAAAAAATGCAGTCCGCCTAAAAATGCCATTTAGGATTTCTTTTCATGTTGATGGATAGCGAGAGATCCCCATTAAAAGCGGGAGTGAAAATGTAGGAACTTAGGAAGCAGTCACAGTCACATTTATATTTTGTTTTTCGACATATGTAGGTATCTTATAAATATCTCGATCAATAACATATTACTTTTTTCTATCTGTTGTAAAATTAGTTACAGTTGTTAGTCTTCAAATTGCTTTATAAAAGTCTTGGCTAACTAATAAACAATATAATATAATAGCAAATGTGACCTACTTGTGAAACTTTCCGCGTAAGTTTTATAACTTGATCCTAGACTAGACGTGCTTTCACTGCTACTCAATTGTATAGAAAGAACTTGGGTGTAACTATTTGATACCAACAATAAATTCAAAAGAGAAGCAGTATTATTACTAAAACGATTGAAATGATCAACAGTCTACTCCTGTTCACTGCTGGACCGAGCCTCTTCCATAGCACGCCACACTTACACGTTACACTCCCGTTAACACGTCTACTCCAACTGTTATCGGTTCTGCGCTAGATGTGACTAATCCACTGGCGCTTTAGCTTGCTCTAGAGAAATAACATTCCTAATGATTTTACTAACAATGGAATATTTGATCGATCGATCAGGCATCGCCGCGACCTCTCTGCCATGGGCGGGAGCTCATGATGAAAGACTTCGTATAGGTCCGAAACTAGTCGAGCTATCCTGCAAAACGTAACGTGAGTGAAGCCGATACATATACTAATATAATCATGTGTATAAACACTCACGTGACATTTAATTCAGAAATATTCGTTATTCGGATTCAATAAAAGGAGCTTAATAATATTAACCTACGACTTAAATCACGTACATTTATGTTCGAACTTCGAAGAAGTTCTCTTAATCTAGTACGGTCAGTGATTTAAGTTTCGACATCAACTCTTTATCTTGACCGAGCTGTCAATAAAAGTTACAAAATTAATTTCACTATGGTCTAGTGCTTTTCATTATCAATTATACATCCTTAAAAGTTATATTTATCTTTCATAGATTTTATTATCAGATCTATCAAATAACTGAAAAATAAATAATTACCACGTAACTGATATTAAATTTATTTATTTTAAGAATGTTAAGTAATAATACAATAAAATATTCCAACGTAAAAGTATAATATTAACACAAAAGCAATGGGGAAAATAAGGGCGTTATAGTAAATAAATAATAAATTATTTATATATATATATATACATGGCCATCATATGAAAAGTTAGTTCTGTTTTTACTGAGACGGTTAGAAATAAACAAAGAGTATATAGTTACTTTAGAAACACACCTTCAAACGAACACAGCGTAACTTACTTTACACTTATCTAAGTTACTGTTCATTATCTTCTTCAGGTACATCTAGGTAGGTGATATCTTACTAAGGAAACATTAATTGTTTCGGGCGTCCCTTTAACAGCGTAAAGACGACCGCACGAACGCTTATCCACCTTCACCTAAGGCTAATATCTTATAGCTTCCTTTATCCATTACACTAAGGAAAATTTTTAGTTACTTTTAAAGTTTGCGATTTTGCGATTGCGCTAGCGACATTTTTGTCGCGTTAAACGTTATTGTTCACGTGTATTTAATAAAAGCAAAGGCTATTATTTAAAAATAATATGACATTCATGGAATTTTTAGTTAATGGTCTGGTGTGACAGTAAAATATTGAGTACACGTCTGTTACCGTAAAAAATGTGCTAATGCTTTGCACGAAGACTTCGCGGAAATAAGCTGCCTGTATTGTACTTATATAGCTATTATTATTCATTTTGCAGCCGTGAGTCGTTTGTTTTGTATCAATATTAATGAAATAAGATTTTTCTTTAAATTATTACCTTCATTACAGACAAAATGGCTACCGATATTTAACCAATCCCGAATCGCAGAGGATTAAATAGATAGTTTACCTGCGCCCTTAGCAGGGCAGCTATTTTGGATCTATGGAAGTGATACTTACCTACGATACTAAACGATTATCGTGGGATTTTACGAGCGAAAAGATAAAACTCCTAAGCATTTTATCAATGGGAATCTATTTGGTAAGTTGAGATATTCGAGCCACGTTCGAATCAAATAAAAATGCCTAAGTATATCCAATGCATATAAATGATCCAATTTGCTCCGTAGTGATTACATGAGTATGTTGAGGGTCATCGTGGGTACTCTACATCGCAGATGAATGGATTTTTTAGTGCAATAGAAATATGTGCTTCATGCTACCTGTGTTTCAAGATTCGGGATTTCCATATGTAATAAATAAATAATAGCTAAGGAAGTTACATACTTACAAAGTTCGATTTACGCTTAAGCAATTTCGCAACAAGACGTCTGTGATTTTAAAAGATTTTTAAGTGATTTGATATCTTAATTATACTTAGCTGTTGCAGGCGCTTATAAGACGTTTATATGACATCGTATATGAAATAAGTCAAAGTTAATATTATCCCTACTAATGTTATAAATGTAAGAGTAAGTCTATTAAGCTTTCAAGGCCGAAATATGATCGCGATTCTGATGAAATCTTGTATGAATATACATTGAAGCCACGAATAAAAACGTAAGCTACTTTACTGTTCAAAAAGTAACCCCTATGGTAATAAAGTGAAGGTTGTAATACTATATGAAATTACTCTTTCACGACTAAATCACTGGATCGAATGTGATAAAATTTTATATGATTTATAAGTTGTGTTCCTTAATTTTGATTACACGACTTGTTAGAAAGAACGGTTAGTGTAAGTAGGTACTGACTGTCGCTCAGAGGGCTTAGGTTTGATTCAAAGGCGAATAAATTTTATAGTATATAGGGCTAATTGTCTATCTACATATATATAGGTATTATGTAGCTATTCTACAGTATAAGACATCCCTGCGTGTGCAATGGTATTAATGTGAATTAATTTAATTGAGTGATTAATAATTAGATTTAAAGAACGAAGTCAGCCGTACAATAAATTGTTATGTGGCGCGAAAATATAAATATGAAATATTACTTAAACGATCAGAAAAAGAACTGTAACACCTAAATTAATTATTAAACTTAATTACACCGATTAAATTTCTAAAAATACCTACGCTATAAATATTTCAATTTTAAACGACGTTTATAATTAGAACGGGCAGTTCGTTTACGTACCACGTGACATCTAATTAATTAAACAGCTTATCGGTTAAGCATCGCAAAAGTGAGGTCTATTATGTAAAATCAAGGCTGTTTCTTCATTTATATCGTTTTATTATTAAGATATTGTCGCACCGGGGCATCTAACGCCATACCGTACCCTGTGTTACGGTTTATAGACGGCTGATAAACCACGTAGGTACCTACATACATTAAAAATGTATACCTACTTATACTTATATGATATTTTTACGACGAATGATAGTTTATTAATATATTAATATACCAGTGGTCCAGCAGTGGCAGATATTCCAACATATTTAATTAAATTTTTATTTTGAAAATAAAAACAGACATTCTAAAAAGACGGTTCCAACCGTTAATAGAGAATACCTTTATTCGTATCTACTTCCTAGTAACCTGGTTGTGTACCTTTGAACTTGATTATCTTACGCAGTGTAAGCGAAGAACCACATTATAAATTCAAAACACGCTGTACCTGTTATTAAATACGCAATATTTATATAAAACTGCTGATTGCGACCCTCGGTTCATTTTCCACGTAGCTCGCAGCGAGACGTTGCGTTAATCCGGTCATTGCCGGACCGGAACGAGTTCTGTAGTCAGCCTGTGACGATTTTATTCATCCATGAATGAAATGGAAAATTCTAGAAAGCAAAATTTGCTGTTCTATATTTAAGTAATAGTGAAACATATTATTATGTTCTGTGATACTTATATTCCTCGTTGACCGAGTACTTGCAAGAGCAATTACTGATCGAGAGGTAGTGACTTCGATTCCCAGGTCGAGTAGGTACTAGGTATTGGAGCTTAATTTTCCTAGTAGTAACTCGAGTCATCAGTCTCGAGTCGTTGGTAAAAAATTCTCAGGCAATCTACATATGTATTATTGTATGTGTATTTTGACACAATCTACGATATGACTATGGTTCTCGAGTGTATTTATATAAACACACAAATCCACTATAATTATCTTGTTATATTATTAACATTATACTGTATAATAAACTATTTGAAAATACATTCATTTGAGAACAGTAACTTTTTCCGTTGTTCGTTTTTATACTCCTTGGTTTTAAAAGGATTTTTTGTACTGAGGAAATGCAGATAGCTCAGGTGGTTTTAAAAAAGATGTCCTTTTTAACGCACACTCCAGAGGTTCGTTAATTTAAAAGGATTTAGTTTTATTATTCAAATGAAATGAAATTATTTAAATCCTTCCAGTAGCGGTTCTATCTAACAGAGGGAAGTAGATTTAAAGTTGCAGCTGAAAAAGTCTTTATTGAAGGCGATAGAGTGGTAAAGTCTCGGACGTTATTTTTTTCATACCCTTTAATACGATATTTTGCAATAATTTGCAACAGAATATCGGCGTTTAAACTTATCGTGAGAATTAACAGTTGTTGAGATAAATGTTTATCCATTTCTCTAGGTTATGTAAATGAAATTGAAAGCCTACAGATTTAACAGAGCACATTTTTGAACAAACATTTTTGAACATTACTACAACCTACGGATTGGTCGATTTTAGGAAAAAAATTTGATAACGTTCAAATAACCTTTAAAATTTAATTTTAATTCCCATCACAACTGAAATGGTTACACTAACCCGAGCATATAAAGTACATATGTACATATGTACGAGTACATGATTCGAAAAAACAGCATATTTCTGTAAACACTCATTTAAATTAGGAATGTATATGTTAACAGAATGTAGAGTAGGTAATCAAAACATGAACATATTAAATGATTGATCTATTAACATTAAATGACAAGAGTCAGAATAATGTATAAACCGTCGAATTAGCCGGAAGAGGAGAGTAATTATGCTAACGAGACATATTGCCGACGGTGATGGATTGACCTTTTTCTTTAAACACAAAGGGCCACGGGAATACATGAAGAATGGACGGATAATTGTGAAAACCTTACGTTTAATCTGTTACTTATGAAACATGGTAGGTATATTATTACAAGTCATGATACAATTCATACTAACATAGCATATCGTTTACGTATACAAATGTAGGTACTTATTATACTTCGCTCCTTTTGAGATATTGTCTGTTCATGGGATGTGCACTTTTAAATATTATATTGTTTTATTCGTCAACAGCGTTCACTTAAAAATATTAATTAGTAAAAGTTATTAATAAGTAGGTAATTGAATAAGAGATAAATTTTATGGGCAAGACCACTTTAATGATAGTATAGAAGTTTTTGTGAGATGTTGCAAAATTGGACGACGCATTAAAATCCATAGCCGATAAATAACTCCAAGTTGTTAACGTATGTTTAAAAAAATATTATTCTAAATTTATCTCAATGTTCTTTTAAAAAATGTTCCATGTAAGTAAATAATATTTAAATCGACAAGAAAATAAAAATTTTCGTTGAAGCATATTTGTGATTGCTAAACAACTTTTTTCTTAGAAACCTGAAAACATTTTCGTCTGTTAATACAATTATTGGTACGATGTACATATTTTCTATTATCATAATTCGCAATGATAAAATGACAAGGGCGATCAACTTGAATATAACAGAGCGGCAAATCTGTCAGGAAGAGCTAATTCATTATGCTAACGAGACACACTGCCGACGACGGTGATGGATTAGTTCGTTGTTCGCTTCCCCTTAAACATGAGGATAAGGGAATATGTAAAAAATGGACCCTAAGGGGCTGCTACCATTTATTTTGTTCCAGGAATTCTAATGTTGTTAAAACCTCAGTTAGTGGACCACACCCTCAATCTGGTAGTTTGAACTAATGTTATAAGCGGATAGTAATTGCAGAAACTTAAGCTTATTAATAATTGTTGGCAGCCGACTCTGCAGAAGTTTTGTATTAAAATTTTATAGAGGCCGTTAAATTGCTTAACGTTTTGTTCCTTAGACTCTTATTTATGTTTCTATAATACAATATTGACGTACCTATATCTACACTTCATAGCGCTCTTAAAGTGACTTCTTGCGATTTGGTGCGCTCTTAGTGAATATTTTTTGTATGTACAAGGTGATATGAATAAGGTATTATTAAATCGATCGTCTGGAAGGTTCTTGTTTCAAAAATTATATGTGCGGTTAGCGGTCATCTACAATTCGAAACGATTTCTCGGCTCCACTTTTAAAAATTTTATAATTGAATATATTTATCAATACTAGGATCGTGTAGCCGACAGAAGATTATGTAGGTACTCTGTGTACCTATTAGTACTCAGTTCTAAATCCATTCATTGACTTGTAATAAAATATACAACGTCAAAAAACCTCTTACCTATATACTCGTATATACAAAAACAAAATATTAATATTTTATTCATAAATGGATATAATGGAGGCATTTTATTAAAATAGCGATTAAACCCACGCAACGTAAAATAATGTGCCCACCTCCTACTCATATCACGTTATTGAAGACATAGAAAAGTTAAAATGTCAGATCTGAGAATAGGTTCTTTATATACTGCGAGAAATACCTAGACTCTAACCATTACAAAAATTTATTACACAATTAGTGTACGAATTTATTTTTGTAAATTAAATTCTAGAAAAAAGAGACCAATTCTCGTTTATCTTTACCAAATACGTCAGACATTTGCTGATGGGAGTCAAAAGTTTCCAAAACCGGCGCAGTAGCGTTTAGGTGTGAGAAGTGTGATGAATGTAACAGAAGCACGTCAGCTTTATAAGGTTGGATTAATTTGACATTGGGTGCCCTCTGTCTACCCCATGTGCCTTTCTTAACAGTATAATAATGATTACAATAACGAAATTAAGTGAAACCATTAATCTGTAGAATATTAAAACGATTAACAAACATAATTAATTTTATGGTAGGATTATCATGACGAGTTTTCAAGGGCTGGATGGGCCGGTAACACCAAGTGACATTTCTGAGGCAGGTAAACGCGTCCTAATACCCGAATGCTACTTTTTAATATAATAGGTACACATGGTTCTTTTATACATTATGTACGAACATATTTATTACCTATTTATCATTTGAATGAGGATGTATAAATTGATACTCTTTTGTACCTAACTCGTGATGAATAGTTACCTCGTTCCGAGCCATCGTCGCGACTTATTTGAAACCATTTGTCGCTGTTGAACGCTGACACTTCCTCGAATAACTTTGAAAGTGGTTCTGCAATCTTTGAGACATATTATTCTTCTTTACAAATAATGCATTTTCTTCCGTTCTCTTTCAACTGTTACTAGTGAAGTAAATAAGAGTGTCTACGTAAAATACTACTTTATGTTTAGTTCAATTGAACCATTGAATTATTCTTTCTTCTGTATTCTACGAATATATCAATCGAATGTACTAGTAATCTGACGTAATATTGAGATATGTAGATACGTTCATTAAAATGAACTTATTTAAGAGTAAGATTTTATATGAAACTTCACATAGTAGTACCTACATATAGTAAGTCAGCTGTACATGGTGAAACTAATAAAAACAAACCCAAAAAAAAAACAATGGAAAAACGTGGAGTATTAAAATATTGTCAATCAATTCAAGTGCAATTTCGTATTGATGAGGCCCCTTAAAATATCTCTATTGAAATCATAGAACTGTCGTCAGTACGGTGTAAATAAGTAAAGCGACAGATGTACCGTGCGATTTGAGAAAATACAATTAATATAATAGGTATAGGTATATAAGTATCTACTACTAAGTAATATGATAGGTATAGGTATATAACTACTAATTAGTAACCAGGAAGACCTTTTTGGGTAGCAATTGTAATCACAATTTCATAACACAAATATAATTGCATAGCACTCTAAAGTCAATGTAATTACACTAATTAGTCAATGCAATCATTCGATCTATCTGACCACGTGACCAGTGACCGTCCCACACAATGACCGGTAAATTTATATACGTACCTCACACAATGACCGGAAAGTGTACTCCCACGTAGAAGGTAAATTGCGAGCGCGACACATGTGCGGCAAACAATCATTTACGTGTGCTTGTAGGGCGTAGTGTACACGATTACCAGAATCATATTATCTAGCTGTTGTCGTCTAAGCCTGCCTTAATGTTTATAGCATATTTCATCAAATAATAATAAAGTAAGTAATAGTATACATAAATAGCGTATCTTGAAGATTTAGGAAAATTGGCTGTTTCACAATTTCAACATGCATATGTATGTCCGTTTCAATAAAACGTTTTTCGATTCGTTATTTTCTGTGTTGAAACTCTTTTGTCGGATTTTTATTACTTTAGTCAAAATAAAGTTGTAGTGTGGTAAGCATGGGAAAAGCTTGGTCAGGTTTTAAGAAAACTGTTTGACTGTAGAAACGTTAAAATCAGTCCGTATTCTTATTATACACTGTTTATGAATAATCGTGGTGTGATCTGGTCGTTTCACAACACTGAAAATGTGCGTTGATTTTGTACTGCCAAAACATGACATAATGTCCCTAGTCCCTATTACTATACCATTACGCTAGGCTCTTAAGGTAATAGGCAAAGAGTACTGGTTTCATGCAAACCCTTACAGACTTGGCGTTTTTTGTACATTCATTACGCCCTTCATACACGTGCGCCGGTGTCCGAGACCTTCTAACTCCCCAATGGTTTAATAGAATAATGTGATAGGTACTTAAACCTATTTTTTCGTGTGTACCAGCTTTGGATCGGTCCAAACGGAAGTAAAATAACTAGGCGCGTGTACACCCGCATGTAGTGTGTATACGCAGCTTTATATTAGCTCGGAGATAGATTGCTGTGTTCTGTTGTGTACAACTGCTTTGTGTCGCTGGATTTAACCAGATTATTATGAACTGTTCAAATGCATCCAGCTGTGTGATCAGAACATGGTCGATTGTTTTTACGGGAAGAGCGTACATCGAAGCCGAATACTAAAGCTTACCAAATTAACAAATGAAATATTAGGGTAATGTGAGATCCTTATAAATAATATGCATATAATATGTAGGTACCTTCTTATATCCGTAGGTGGCGATGCGTATAAAAGACTTCGATTCCATCATGTCATATAGTCAAATAGATAATATAGCATTAGTTCAGATTTAAATACCTATTAATGCATATGAGCATTATATGCGTAGACGTTAAAAATTAACGAAAAACTGCAGAAATAAAATCAAAATGCGGAAATTGTACTGGTAGGTATCTGCAACAAAACATCTAGGAATTTGCTTTCTATTTTTAAACTTATATTGTTCTATATTGTCTGAAACTAGGGAGGGTATGAATAAAAGTATAAAATTTTCACGACACATGTATCATTTTCCTGAAGTAGGTACGTATACTTATACAATAACCTACAGCCGAAACTAAATCAAAGGTTACCTACATGAAACTTTTGTTATAAGTATCTATAGATCTACAAGTAGCTCATAATAAACAGAAACGCTGAGATACAATAGACATGAAAGATAAAATAGCAATCATTCATTTATTTGAAACAAAACATTCGTTTCAGTAATGTTTGCATTGTGTCGTGAGAACAATGCAACGTCGCACAAGGTTGTTAATGTAACGTGATCGTAATAATTGTGTGCCTATTAAAAGGTTAAATACGAGAATCTTATTAATAATGAATTTAATAATGATTTAATCGGATGTTAAAGTAACAAGTTTAAGGTAGGTAACGAAATACTTAGTTGTAACTAAGCCAGTTTTTTATAGGTTTCGTAGATCATAGAAATTTTTATCATTTCATTACTTCATTATCTAATAGAAAATACGTTTAATGCTCGATGCCGGAAAAGTATAGGGACTTTTATGAATTTTTATGTTTTATAATTGCATCAAAATTTCCGACGAATTCACACTTAAGCAGCGCAGCGGAATAAGCGTTGTCTCTTTCTAATGGACTAACACATGTATCAGACGATGAAAATTTTATGATTCGCATCTAATACGCATTCAAATGAAATCCGTTACAGATTAAAAATACATGTTCAAAATTGTAGATAGTGATGAATGTAATTCGGTGTGAGGGGACATAATGCTGTTTGCGCAACACTAGGCCGTGCTGGACGCAAGTTAAAACTGGTGAGAACAACAGATCGATCGCTCGCGCCAGCGATACGTCAACATTGCATAATGTTTAACTGATTGATGGTATTTTGATTTACTGTCACTTCAGTGCGAATTTCCAACAGCTTTTCGCATAACTTCTCGGTAGTTTGCGTTTATTAATACCTACTTTTAGAGCATGTTTACTTTTAAAGTGATGTAAAGCATGACATCATCGCCTATAGCTGTTCAGCCACTTGGCGGAAATAAACACTTACAACTGTCATCATAACTACAAAAATGTACTTAATAGTGTAGAGGATGTTGGTGACTTTTTAAATAAAATATAATAGTTAGTGCTTCCTAATAGTTTATCTTAACATTGGATTTATAATTCATCATTAGAGGTTAAAACACCTTGGACTTTGTTGAATATTACACTTACAGTAGTAAGGTAAGTCATCGTCCCACTGTTGGGATTGCTTTGCATCTGGGAATAGGTAATAATTTCGACACTACCCCTATGTTGTTTGGAGGACGTATAGGTTAATTAATACCTCCCACGTGGCACGCCACTGAGCTCGATCTTCAGCTCTTTGCATCAAACCACTGCCAGCCACTTTGCGTATCTCGTCACTCCACCTAGCTGGAGGGCGTCCTACGCTACAATAATATACCAAATATGGCTTCCATACTGATCATCTAAGATATCACTACTGTCAATGAACATATTGACACCTGGACAAGGAACAAAATAGGTAAATAAAACGAAAGTGTCTGATATAAAAACGCCTTTAATATATATCTATGGTTCTTTAGTTGATCCCGCATAAAGTTGTACAGAAAAGACCATAGACACATGACATAGACCAGTTACACATGTTTAAGATCCTCACTTTCACGATGAAATTATATTTTTAGAGAGACGTTGTCTCCAACTTGACATTTATCTCTTTGTGTGACGCAGCACAGTGCTCAAGCAACATCTTCTTAACGTGGAACGTTCTATCGCAATGGGTACATCTGTGGGCCCTCTTGCCTGTGTGAACACTTTGATGTCTTTTCAATGGCTGCGAACTAGTAAAACACTTATCGCACTCTTTGCATTTAAAAGGCATGTACCCCGTGTGATTTCTCTCGTGAACCTTCAGCTGTCCCTTGCTTTTGTACCTCAGACCGCACACGTCGCAGATGTGGGGTTTTTCGTCCGTATGCCAAAACATATGGGACCGTAACGCGCTTTCTAAATGATATGTTTTCCCGCAGAGAACACAGATAAAAGGTTTCTTTGCGTTCACCACTTTCATGTGGTCTTTGTAAGTGATTTGTGATTTGAACATTTTATTGCAGTGAGTACACTTTATCGCCTCCGAAGAATGGACGGATTCCATGTGAGTCTACAAAATTGTTACACTTTAAAATATCGTATATACTATTTGAGATCAGTCTTAGAGCTGGCATATTATTAAGGCGTATAAAAATTATAAAATAATTTAACAAACAAAAAAGTTACGATAGTATTTTGGAAACCAACGTATTAGCCTGTTATAATAAAAATCTTTTTTTTTTAATATTACATTAGAACCTACATTTAATTATTTTCTAACAAAATTAAATAAAAAAATAGGTGTCTATTATATTATGGTAATTACCTTAAGTCCAAATTTTCTTTTAAAACCTTTTCCACACGCTTCACAAATATAATTCCTAGTGTTACCATGATCAATTAAATGTCCCTCAATCTGATTTCTGTACAAAAATCTACAAACAAAATATTTTTTTTCCGTCAACGATATATCAATATTAATAAACAATTACTTTAAAATAAATAAACATGTGTGTAAAATTTTATTATTATTATTTTAATACAATTTTCATGGACATAGAACATAGAACGATCTTTTACATCCAACTATCCGGAGTTAATGGTTCTAAAAATTCATAAATGGTAAGAAAATATAAGAATTAAACGACTACATTTAAAACTTACTTTTTCCCGCAATGAGCGCAAATGAACCTTTCGTTCTTATGCAAACGATCATGTTTCTTCCACGTGTTGTATATGCTGAAAGACTTCCGACACTGGGAGCAAAACCCACCAGGTTTCTGCAGATGTATCGATCTGTAGTGAAACTCCAATGAGAGAGTTGATGCGCACTTTTTATCGCATATGTGACAGGCATAAAACTTCATTTTTCGACCTTCAGGATAATGGGTGTACCTAGAAATCGTAATCTTCTGAATAATGTCAACTGATAATTCTGATTAAGTTCGGCCTAAGCTCTAAATTTTATTAACATTAAGTTCGACAAATTAAAAATTCGTCAATTTTCGGGAAAAATAAACAACTAAAAATGTTATGAAAACAAAGTGAAAAAGTCAAGAGATTTTTTTTGAGAAATCATTAGATGTATCCATGATAACTAACTTCCCCACCTTAACTATAATAAAAAAGCGTGTAAAAAGTTTATACTGAAATGAGACAAATTATGTCACCACAAAAAAGT
>DWME01003988.1:0-17114 GCA_018244795.1 Parelbella ahira ahira
TCAGTTTCTTGGACGACTGGTCAATTTTAATTATCTTATTAACATTTGTTTCTTATAGAATTTGTGTCTATGTAATTAATTAAGGTCGATTTTTATCGTAATTAGTTCGCTACAAATTAATACTTGAGTACTTACTCTATGTACAATACTATACATAGAAAAATTTTTTTAAAGGTTTAACTCATAGCCACGTTTAAATACATTTTTTAGTTCAAATATATTTTATTAAATAAATAAAAGAAACCAGTTTTCATAAGTTTTTATAAAAATTGTATCTTCTTTAACAATTTTTTTTTATAATAATATATTCAAGTTTTATTTAATAGCGCATTTGATGCACACTATTTAAAAAAAAGAGCGAAGCGACTCATGACGTTAGCAATATTTAAATTTGGAACGGCAGAAGATTTCGAGACTTGGCACGTGAAAGTTTAGCATACTCATATTGTAGTAAGTGTAATAAAAACAAATGTCATATTAATAAAATTAGGTACAGTGTGCATATAAATCAGTTATTCCATTCCGTATGAGATGTTTGATTATATCAGACAAGGTAATACATGAACAGGTGCGCATATATTATAATATAGCATAATCATGTCAAGCGAATGCGTAGACATACACAGTCGTACAACAATAATTAACCCGGTCTTGCTAATGCACTTCTACGATTGTGCATACTGCACACAGCCTGATGTTTGCTTCCAATACAACATGTTTATGTTAATGGGACATGAACTGACATGTGGCCGTCCTTGTAAAATAATATGTAGTTATGATCAAAAAACTCAGTCTTATAACTTTTTGAATAAAATTAACATAATAAAGTCCTTCCATTTTTAATAGTTTTAGGTTACAGTTTTTGGGTGACACTAGAAAATTGTTATATATAGAGGCTGATGTATATGTACATTCGTATATACCTACAATATATTGCTATTTAAAGACATTTCGACTTAATTTTTAGGAGGATAAACACGATTTGTAAGCGTTTCGCGTAAGTAGCGGCGAAATTGCTTAATTATTTACGTGTTAAGTCGGGATATCGTGAACGAAAGCTAATCTCGTTTCTTGGTACGTACCGTTATATTAATCTCGCGTTATTGTGCGGTCGTTGATCAATGCCAGAAATAGTGTTCCTATAACATTTTTTTGGGTTGTAACGCGCTTTTATATTCGATGAGATATGATTTCCAACTTGTAATAAACTTGTAGTACACTGTCTTAACCCTTTCCATTGTGATAGAAGACCCATCCCAATAATGGATAGTTAAAGGTATCGATGACGATAGTACCTACATTTACAGTTATATTCTATTGTTATAAGTTAGAAGTTTCCGAAAACAGATTTAGTGTATGAAGCGGAGGAAGAATGTAGAAATAGAATATCGTAAGGATAGATATTTGGCACTAAGTGCTCCTTGCCTACCTCGTGAGGCACCTGACGTGGTAATAAAAACAATTACAAGATAAGAAATTAGGTTCTGTAATTTTTTTTTATTTTTCAAATTACGGTTTTTTTAAAGCATTAAAACATTATAAAATAACATCAAAACATAATTCGACTTTCAAATTTATAATTGACTTAATAGTTATATATATTATATATAATTGACTTTATAATTGATGCTAGAGTATGCTATGCAGGAACGGTTCAAATCTCGGAAGGTAATATTAATCCTGTAATACTGCACGCTCGTCCATCAATGCCAGCGCTAGCATCGCTGCGGTGTGTTCTAACGTCTGTAACTAACATTTACCTTTTTTAAAATTCACATATTAAACCATATAACTCAAATTACGTTATATATGTGTAAGAATATAATCACATAAGATAAGATGAGGAAACATTTCTTTTTCATCTGTGTATGTTTTTTTTCATAGTTTTGTAACGTCAAGATAAAATGGTCCGTATCGATGTTTTTTGTTTGTATTTTCTTATCATAATTTAATTAATAGGTGCGTTTAGTATAGCGCAAGTCGCATTTCGTACCTAATATTACTTGCACGTTTCTCGGCGGCTATTAATCAACGCCATGCTATGGACTGGCTGCGGTATGTTTTAAGGTTTGTGAGTAATACGAATTGGTCGAGATTTGATTTTAATGGACATTATTGTATTAAGTAACTAATTCAATGAGGTTATAGTTTGATATAGGTAATATTATTTCAGTTGTAAAATTTTTAATCTTTGTAAGTGTTATATTATGAAAAAACTGTTGTCTTGTACAACATTACTTGGGAATACTTTAAGTTATAATAATTGAGAAAGAAGCGCTGCAGGCTTGTAAAGATAGAGTAATCGGCACTTTGTGCTCTCTATCTACCCCGCAAGGGACTTGACGCGAAGATATGTGTCTATGAAGATATGTATGTGTGTGTGAACATATGTATATTTATTATTTGTAATTATAATTATAAATAAATGTATCAAACGAAGCACCCTATATGTATATAATATGTTTTACTAATTAAAAAATAAGTATCATATAATTGTAACGAGAATTACCTAAGTATTTCCAGTTGGTGACTCTACCGACGTTATAATTACCTTCTTGTTAACGAAATACCGCGCACGTAAGAATATTTCAGATCCTAGACTATAATATTAATCTTGTGTTTCTGTGCAGTCATTCGTCTACGACAGCGGCAGACTCATTGCGCTACGTTTTAAGGTTTTAGATGAATGTACTCTGGTTGAAACTTTATATTGTACACAGTAGACTATTCTTATAAACTTATAGATATTTTTATCGTATCATATTATCATCGTGATTATTATCATCATCATTATCGTAATCATTATCATTATCACCAGCCCGTTTCTATTCATTTTCATTCATTGTAGGACAATAGCACGTCACTGAGTTCGATTTTTAGCTCTTCGTATGCAACCGCTGCCAGCCATTGCGTATAGCATCACTATCTGGAGACATCCTTCCCTAGGTTTGCCGATTTTGGCCTCCTCTTCCAGAATGTGTGTGCAAAGGCGATATTTCATATCACACATCACATCTCATCATCAGCCTATCTCAGTCCACTGCTCGACACAGGCCTCCCCCAATGAGCACGTTCGCGCCCTGTCTTCGGCTTGTCGTATCTAGCATCTGCCTGCAGCCTTTCGCAGATCGTCAGGAGATATTTCAGTACGTTGACAAATACGAGTATATTGATAAAACATTCTTCGGGATCTGGAAATTTAGGAATGTGGCACTATAGGAACGAAAGAAAAAACTATTGATAGCTTGTTACCAGAACTTAATTTAGAGGATTTGAATTGATTTTGGGTCGGTAGACATTGGATGATCCTTTGACGGTTCTAAGAGAACTATGAGAACTAGACCGGAAACATGTTTGCTGTGCAAGACAGAGCTATCCTCTATATAAAAATACAAATAAGGCCAGAAATTATTCGTTTATGCACTGTAAAATAAACTAAGTATTCAATAACAATAACTAAATAAAATATTCGTTTATAAACTATTAAATAAACTATACGTTTTAATACTTATGTACATATACATTTCTAAAAACAAGTGGTTCTGTGACTAGTGTAACGTAAATGGCCAAAACTCCATAATGTATAAAGTGAACAAAAAACTTTAGTGAGTTAAAAAAATTGTAAAGCCAGGTATTTCAGTTGTATTTGAAGGTTCGACGATGTTGAAAACATAGTGTCGGTGAATGTGGTGCTATTGTAGAAATATACGGCACGTTAGTTTCAAAAAACGCTGAACAGTGTACCTGCGATGTTACAAAAGTGTTGTGAATGAATGGTCCAGTGCGGACAAAGTTGGATATTTTGTTCACTTTGCTCGGAAACTTGATTCGCTTGTTAGCGACACACGCGGTGCAACTTCGCAATTATAATAGTTTAGAAAATGTTTTTAACCCCCACGCGAAAGTTTTGTTATAAAATTGCGACAGAGAATTATACACGTTGATATGCTTTTAGAGTTCTGTAACATTCTTAAAGTGGCCTTTTTATTTTTCTTTCATATTTGTAATAATAGTGCATTTTGAAGATTATGTAAAAATATTCTTAACGTATGACGTTATGGCGTAATGTAGGTACTATTTTATGTGTTAATGTTCTCAATACCTGTAACCTGTAGTACATTTTGTGATACATAATCATAACACAGCTTCGTTTCTTTTTAGTGGTTAATAAAACTCGGACAACATTTACGAAGACAATGCTATAAAAATTGGCATAAAATCTCGGCGCCGAAAATTTTTACGACAGCGTTCATAAAGCATGAAGGAGAACATGAAATGATTGGACGAAATGCCTCCTAAGTAAATCGTCATATTGATCTCGCTACCTACTCGTATATTTTTAAAATATTTTCACTTATTCACAAATGATCATTTGAAACGAAGTAAGGTACCGTTTTTAGAACTAACATTAAAAATGTGTAAAAGGGTTACGCATAATATCTAACGTACGCTTCGCGAGCTTACCTACATGTAAGGCAAAAAGGTTGTTAGATCATAACATGGATAATATTTTATTCTTAAAACCCAATTTGTATTGCAGGGGCAGGAGAGATTGGATACTGAAATCCATTACAGGGGTTGAGCTCGAAAGGCTTTTTGTAAGATGGAAGGTAGAGTCGTAATTACGTAACCTGCCCTGAACACGCAGAGGTAAAGCCTGAACGTTGTCGATGTCGTTTGAATTGACAAATATATCCGTAAATCACATATTTATTTGTACGTGAAAGGCGGTACCTGGCAAAACCGCGGCCGGATGGCCGTATTGAAAAGTGGGGACAATTCTGGGGCACAAAGACCTTAATTTATTCTTGAATCGGATTTATTCTCTGTTAGAAGTTGATGACAGAGGACTCTTAAGGTTAATGTAGGTCTTGTCGTTGGGAATTGGTGCGGCCATACGGTGCGATTTATCAGGCGGAATTGAATGCTGGAGCATCCTTATGTGCCTCAGTCAGATTGATAAATTTAGTCGCGCTGCGTACTTACACCAAATATTTGAAAATATTTAGTAACGTTAATGAGTATTTAGTAAAATTGGTTATCTTTTTTAACTGTGAATATTTGCACAAAGCAATACTTTATTATGCCTTTATTTTCCTACTACAACTTTTCACTACATCTAACGGAACTAGGGATAAAGTCGAATATACAAACAGACAAGAAACAGCTTTTCATTGTGTGAAGTATAACAAAGATTGTGGTCCAACTTTAATCATTTATGCAGCGGGCATAAGCGTTTATACTGAGATCCATATTTTAAAGTGACTAAGAAGTGTTTTAAGTATCTTTTTCAAAATTCAAGAATCGCTTTGACAGTATCAAGGAATGGAATGCGACGCTTTGTCTTGAATGGGTTCTTTGTAACGGCGACTTCCTGAACAATTTTCATTTTCTCCGTATAAATCCTACTCAGAAACTTAAGTTGCTCTGCATGCCAATGTCATTCCTAATCTGATAAGCTCCTCGTTCGAGACTATATATAGCACTTTGCATTTATTTCAATTCATTTAGCCCGAAAAAAATTAAAGTTAAATCTTATCGTTTATGTTTGAGCAAAGTAACTCTAGAGGCTAACAAAATAGGAAAGAATTCGTTGCTCGCGAGTACGACAAAAACATTCATTCGTCACCGTTCGCCTTTCGAAAAACACTCAGGGCGGGCGAGTTCACTAGCGAAATAACAACGTCCATTTGTAACAAAAAGTCCATTCATCAAATGAGATAACAATGTCACAGCGTTATCAAAACATGAGCCGTGAAACGATCACAATGTTTTGCCGCGCGCATTCCCCCGGCAAAAAGTTACCACAATGAAAAAGTTCGCCTTTTCGAAATATATCGTTCCATTTGTTACAGTCCATATGAACTTCTAATGTGTCTTTAGTTTCCTGCCCATTAAGTTGCCACGTGCCAAACTTTATTTTGCAAGTTTTACAAATTGTGTAATTCGCTTCTGTGTCTTTAGCAATGATGATATCAAATTCGGATTCTCAAACTACTTAATAAGTAATATGTACTAACATCAATTTTTCACTTAACCCACTTTACTTATATTCACAGACAAAATACATTTAACTTACTTGATATTGATTTAAATAATTTGTGATTTGCAGTCGTTACTGTGTGTTATTTCTGAACCATACTGTGCCATGTTGCTCCGACGTGGTTTGGGGGAGATATAGCATAGTGGCCAAGAACTGTGGAAACTGTTTTAACTATTGTTACTTGACGTTAACAACTGGGTACGACGACTTACTATGCTCTACGTCTTACAGACAAACACATAAAATTTTTCGCTAGCAGTCACCTACGCAAGAACTGACCGCATTGATTATCATTATATATCGCTTCCAATCTCCAACCCTACGGACATCATGAACGGTTCCCTTTTGTGCCATTAACTTAACTAACTAGTAACTAGATTATGTGGTAAATAAAATTAGGTATAGAAGTGATTAATTGTAAAACATGGCTTATGAATGATAAGATTTATGACTTTCTCGATGTTCTCCATAAGTCATGGACAGTCCCTTGGGGCGTTGACAAAACTTCACTTTTTCAAAGATTGACAGTCGCTGGGATTTGGAGTCGTTTCCATCGTCCACTTTTTCCTCTTCGATTAGTCACCTCAAACTCATCGATCAAGACGAGGCGATGGCAAGATGGCAGATCTACAATATCATGTACTAAGTGTAACAATGTACCCTGTTGCCTAGTGATATTATTTATAAATTAATTCTTATATTAGTTATATGACTTATACATGAATGTTTAAGATGTAACGCAGGTCTGGGAAGATAGATATTTAGCATTCCGTTCTGTCTGCCGACCCCCAAAAGGATCTTGCTTTAAGACGTATATACGTATGTATTTGTACACGAATTGTAACACATGGGTTATAAATTGAAAAAATGAAACGGGTAGTTGCACAAATTTAAATTTGGAACCTCACTTGCGGTATACAGCAGTACGTTTGACATAGCTAAAGTGCCAATTACTCTCAGTGGGTGATTTAGGAAATCTTTTCCTGAGCTACTTGTTACTTATTTGGCGCGGCGCCGAGAGCACGCTGCAATTAGCCAAAATTATGCTGAAAACAAGTTCGAAGCAGTTACCAGATGTAGACAGTTAAAGACCCCGTTAAGCCACGCCACTGCCGCTGAAGTCCGGCGATGCTTATAAACATTGTGTACATGACAGCGGTTTAGTAAGCAAAATTTTAAGTCGTGACCCCATCGTACAAAAATAGAAGGTTACAATTAAGCAAACAGCCCTTTTGTAATCTTAACAAAATCGATAAAAATGCTCGTGTAAACTTGAAAAGTTCACTGCTTCGATGATCGATTAGCAAACGAGTCTCCCGGTCCTTGAGGTCCTGGATTCGATAGCCGGGTCGGGTAAACACTAAACTTGTGTTTTCTAACTTAAAATTCTCAGTAGCTCGAAGTCTGGATTTGCATCCGGGTTATGGCAGGTGCAACCTCCATTCCATGGTATGACATAAATGTAATTGGTGGAACGAGTGAGTGTACTACACCCCTCTGCTTATCCCTTGTGGGAGATTCATATGTGATGTTACGTTTTAAACAATCCAATTTCGTTATTTATAAATAACTGTTTTCTGCACGCAACAGTCCGTTACTATATTTGTTGTTGTAGTGGATGCCAAACATATTGTGGCTTCCCAGGTGTCATATCCCAGTTCATTGTTTCCCTAAAAGCCGACACTGTTATTACTATTTTGCTTATGTACTTACCAAGAACATAAACACGAGAACAAAGTTTAATCGAAATCTGTTTAGAGCCGCGGAAGTTGGCGGCCACAGTCTACAAGATGTACATACATACGTGCAAGTTTAATATATGTATAAACTAATTCGCCTAGTTTCAATACTTGCGCATCGAAGCTTAGGGATTAAACGTGATATGCCAAATCGATCTTGTCATTTATTATCATGAAATTTTGTATCATGAATGATCATTAAATTCTATACCGACTTCACTCATATGTATTTTTCGACACATCCTGTCTACTAGTAAACCTAAGCTCGCGGGAGTTCATGAATTAGGACCATTGATAAATCTGTAACTCTTTGGGTCATCTCGAAAAAGCACGAAAAACAAGAAACTGGTGCATATTCTTGTCACATGTATACATAATTATATTTGGTTCAGTGTACGGAAAATAAGTAAGTATATAACTTGTAAGTCTTCTTTGATTTGCGTACGGTTTGAAGAAATTGTTATTGTATTCGAATTATAACATATTAAAGCACGGGTATTTAATAGACAGGAATTACAGGAATATCAAAAGTTAAAATTGTGACTGTGTTGTGTGTGTCATAGAAATATACACACAGGGATACCTAATCAATATGCAAAAGCGAATAATAAATAAAAATCAGATACACGTAAAATAGTTGGTAATATATCAGTGATGGCCGGAAATCGAAGCTAGAATAATGTAAGGTTGTAATATAGGCTAAATCAAATATAAATGTACAATGTACATAAAATATGTATTTACATATATCTACTGTAGAAACGTAGCTGTTTATATTTATAAACTTATTAGATTAAAGGATCAACTATTATTTATTAAGCGGCACTTTAAATGAGAGTTTTAAAACAATAACAATTTGTATAACAACTGCTGGTCGGATGATCGAAGTTTTAGTCAAGCTCATAATTCAATCTCAAGTTATTCAAGAATATGCTTACACCATACGTGTATAAAGAGGTGAATTATATTACAAACACCTTCTCATTGTCTCATCAGGGTGTGTTCGTGCGAAATAAATCGCCGAGGCCTGCGGCGTTTACAGCAGATAAAACAAATTAATCACGGTTAGGCAAGTGTGTTTCAAGGAGGCTTAATACGGAGCGGAGTGTCGCTCCCCCGGGATACATCCTGTACCGAAATGTCTATAAAATTTTACGAGCTTACCGTATGAGTATTATGACTCCTCGTCAACGTCAGTTACTCGCTGACGTAGTTTGTAACTGGAATAAAATGGAGTATTCATGCGAAACAGACTTCCTATCTTATTGATGGGTGTCATTATTATAGAACTCGTATTATTACCTTTTGCTCCAGAGCTCAATATTATCTAACAACATATTTTAAATATAAAGAACGTGATTATTGTAGATTAAGCACGTCAGGCTTATAAGAATAGAGATATTTGCCATTTGGTGCTCTTTGCTTATCCTGTAAGGAACCTCGTGTGACGATATAATAGTAATAAAAATTATTCCAATATATACATATTATTTTGAGTAACTGACTTAATGAAAATATCCAGAATGTTCGATTCAGTGTTGCAATGTTGCAATTCAGTTTTCATGCAGAAGTAAAATAAACAAAGCCGAACTCAGCGTTGGCGGGAAATAGCGTTCACTGGCAATTAAAACTTTCACATTGATAGATAGACAGAATATTCCTTAGAACTCCCCTTTACAGGGACTTTGAAGAAGAGTAAACTAAACTGGAAAACGTTAAAGTAAACTTGAGTATTTTTTAATTGCTCGGAGGGTGTATGGATGTACTTAAATTAACAGCAATTTAATAAGACGCACTCGCCACGGGCCAGCTTTGATATTAGGTACCGGAGATACGTTTGAGGAGAGTATGAAAAGCAAACAGTAACATCGTTTGCTTTCCTGTACCGTTGCGATCTAATTTCACGAAAGCTAAATTAAGTTTTTAAAGTGTAGTGTATAGGTTTGTTTTTAAAGGGTTTAAATGTTTCACGTTTTCAGTGATCAAACAAACAGAATAACTTAATTTATTTATAATTGCAATGTTTTTATGAAAAATATATTGCTAGTACCGATTCTTTCCTGGTTAGGCAGAAAACATCAGGTACCGGATATGTTTATCCTTACGAACCCAACACGTTTCTTCGACATGTACGCTGATTTCAAAGACTTGCGGCTCCACCATCCTATAGTATCTGACCTTTGGTCGAGAATTTGAGAATGACAAACATGATTATTATTATTATTAATATATTATCACGCCAGGCCCCCAACAAGGTAGGCAGAGGGCACAGAGTCCATCCTTACAAACTTGACGTTCTTCTTTTACACATAAAATACGATAGTAAAGATAAAAAGGTATTTAATTTAATTTCTTACTACTTTTATTTTGCCTCACATTTTATTTTAATAGCTAACATTTTAAAGGCTAAACTGTGAATCACGTTAGTCTACTTTCAGCGCGTGATTCAAGGAGCCTGTACTAGAGCCACACTATTTTGGCGCAGCGCCCAGCGCACGCTGCAATTAGCCAAAATTCGAAAACAAGTTCGGAAGCAATTAGCAGATGTACACCTAAGTTAAAGACCACGTTAAACCACTAAAGTCCAAGGCTGAATGAAATTTACTCGGCGGGATATTGTTTCAATTCTCTTCATACGATCGCACAATTTGTTAAAATTTCGCTAGTACTAATGTTTGTTTTATGACGTATGGTGTAGAAAACTTATGTAGAAACTTATAATAAAACGATTAAATAATATAGAAATAAAACAATGTCATGAAGTTTTTCACTCTATGTCTTTATTTGTAGAAAAGTCTGTATGTCTGCCGTGAAGGAATTGTTCGTAGGCTAATTTGTGTCTGTAAGGTGTTGTCGGTTCGCTGTCAGTATTCTCCGCGACCTTGCTGTGATCGGCGAAAACTCATAAAGAAGGACCTTGAATATGTTCGAAACAAGACGAGTGATCTCTAAAAAAAACTAATGTATGTTAAATTGCTACATAATATAATTAAGTCGATTAATATCTCATGTTCTTGATAAATATTAATAACTAGTACCTAATGTTAATCATTGATGATAATTACTAATAACTTATTGATATTGCCTGTTAGGGTCACTTACGGTTACATTCCTATGGTTGTATTTGAGGTTGGTTGCAGATGTTCATGGGTGACAGCAGACATTTAAAACTGCTGCCAGCTGTTGTGGTACTTTTTTCATACAAAACAGACGTTTCGACCGATCAAACCTAACCTAAATTTACCCAACCTAACCTAACCTAATACAAGCTATAAAATTTTCCACTGCGGGAATAATTGTAGGAAAATAAATATGATACTCAATGTAGTAATCCCTTTTTAAAAGTGTTTTGCGAAACCAAGCATGCATTGTCATAAATCCCGCGCCTGGAAATAGCCTAGCAAATGGTTCCAGCACACGCGCTCCAGACATAAGCGTATGAGTAACTGCTCAAACATCCACACATCCTGAGGGTATATTTTATAAATCTGCGACGCCTGCAGCGCTTATAACAGATAAAACAAACTAATCACGTTCACGCGAGGGATCTCGAGAAGGCTTAATAAGAGGTAGTGTCACTTTCTCTGCTCAATGTACTTAGATAGTATACCGTGCTGCCTATAAAACTTTACGAGCTAGTCATATGAGCATTATGAGTCTCGTCGATGTTACTAGTATAGAGTTTTACTTGAAACCTAGATCATAACCTGAATAAATATACTACTTTATTCATTCTATAATGGTATAAGGATTTTGATTATTTTAGAAGTAAATAATATCATCATAATCAATACCTTGAGCCTGTCTAAATCCATTGCTGGATATAGGCCTCTCCTGAGATTAGAAATCGCAGAGCAAGAGATCTTGTATCACCTACACCGTTGCCCGTAGATGATCACGCCATTTAGTTGTACATAAGCAGTCTGCGCCTTACAGCGAACGGCCAGTGCCGGGCTTAGTCGCCTCTTACGATACCCTGGTATTTCGGCATGGGGTCGAGTCATGTATTCGGTTTCCGCCTCGACACTTATAACATTGATATCATATAACTAACCAAATTTTTCATTTATACAAAAGTGTAAACCTTTCATGTTATCAAAGTAACAATTATCGATCAATTTAACAAAAATAACTTCAATTATATATAATAGAATATTGTATACATATTGTACTCATGATATTTAATTATTTTAATTGGATGTACATTAGATTAATAATACGTAAACAAAAGCTGTAAACAACCCTTATCTCTTGCAAAAGCCGCATATTTTTAAATTGCTTTTGAAGTAGCTAGTAAATACATAATGAAAATATTGTTTATTTTTACAACTTTCAATTAGCACCAAACGTAATATTAATATAATGTACAATTGTTGTTATTTCTGGAGTCGGTGTGAGTCAAGGAAATACGATATATATAATAGCAGTATCTAATACACCGAACCTAAAACATCTGAAGTAAAGCTGTAATGAGATAAAGAAATACAATAATGAGAAGATGTGTTACTGGTTGTGAACCAACACAATAAATATATCTGCCATAGCAGTGCATCCCCTATCCGCTGCGGCCGGTGTCTGGCAGGAAACATTGGAACACCAGACATCCTTAGCCTTATCTTTAAGAGCTCTTGATACCTTAACCCCTCGAGTTCATTGGCTTTTCTATTTGAATATTCTTCATATTTTTTGTTACAATTAACATCTATTTTTTTAATCTCGTTTTTGTGCCTTTTCACTACTGGTTGTTGGCTGTTAGGTTTTCTTTCGTACATGATATCTGACAACATAACTGAACGCTTGTATTTTATAGAAGAGCAGGGTAGGAGAGTGCATTATACTTCCATGTTCCACTTGTTATGATATACGCGCCATGGAGTGAAAACCCAATAATACTTTGCGCGACCCGAAGATCAAATTCAGGATCTTCGATTAGCAGTTGCGCTACAACCGCTAGACGAACTAAGCATTCAATACCCACTTACATATATATAAAACAAAACTAGTTCCTACTCACATGACAGTATCTCCAAGAGTACTATTAATCTTATTGAGTACACATAATGGCATTCTTTACGGTTCAAAGGCGTGAGAAGAATAAACATCGGTCTAATATTATGAAGGAAGCTAGTTCGTGCGGTGAACGCTACATATTATTACATATATGTTTTCCTTTCAAGATCAGGCTGTCGTTTCTTATTAAGCCCTTTTATATTGTAGTAAGTACATAATGTAAAATAGAGACATAAAAGAAGGTAATGTATAAAAACTGTCTTATAGTATTAAAAGGATTTTTTTACCAACCAGTTAAAATTTAATCCAACCAATAAGTTACTATAATATTCTAAATATAATAAATTAAAAATTTACTTTCCTAATCCCAATTCATACTTGGTAATATTTGCGTTTAGAAATGTAAAAGGATGTGTATCGATGGAATTTCTGACATATACGAGTAGGTATTGTAAAATATTTTCTTCCTCGCCATCCATGTCTAGAATACTGCCTTAACATACAACAGCATTGTCTAGAGTTGGTAGACGTGAGAAGAATAACTAGTTCTTTGATAATATTGCAAAAAGTACTCAGTTTGTGCCATTCAATAGCCGATATTCCGGTGTGTGGAGCGCAAGTGGTCGCTTCGGGGCATGAACGAGTGGAGCTAACGAACTCAGTATACAAATCTAATATTGGTAACATTTGTAATCGAATATTATAAGATACGGTACACCGAGAGGAATATTCTAACAGTTAAATAGAATAATTTCATCGTGGCTAAGGAAAAACCAGTCATAGTTTAACGCTTTAATGCAGTCTCCTCGGAGACGTGAAGGATGTTATCGCGAGGAATCCTGTATATCTTAGAATTCTCCACAATCGTTACTAAGGTTAGAGGAATCTACTAACCTATGCTCGTCTAGTAAATTGGATTATGATATTAGGTCTTCACATTTTAAGAGGAAACCCATGACTGCTATTGGAATATTAATAGTGCTGATCCAGGTACAAAAACAGGTATAACTGTATAAAGTACATTGCATAAAACCTTAACCCTTCGAGTGAGCTGACGAGCTAACATAACAAGCTGGTTACATTGTATGATGCGCTAACGATTAATTTTAAAAAAACTTCTATAGTGAGGGAAGTAAACAATTTGTTTAGTACAAGCACAATGTACTAATGAACTAATGATCTGTACATAAAGATACGAGTAAACCATAATAAGTAAAGTAATCTAGAACATGTGAATGAGGCTTAATAAGCTGTAATGTGTAGATGACAATGGATAGAACTTTTGTGACTTTTAGAAGCCGTACATTATTAATTAGGTCCCCCTTCAAATTTAATATTTATGTTAGTATGTACCTATCTCTATATTCAAATATCGTTATCAACCATCTGGTTACCAAAACACATTATCTCACTAGTTCGGAATCAGAGGGCCGTGTGAAGACGTCGGAAGACGTTTATTCAGGTTAAATACTAAACAATAGTCCTCCTGTTTTAAAGAACACCTTATCGATGTTTTGGAACAGAATGTCGCGGTACTCAACATTGTGATACATTCAAAGCAACTAGTTCGTGTAGTTTGACAGCTGTTCCGTGTTCCCGCCAACACAAAACGCGTAAGTACTACAGAGTGATTGTGTTCGCTCTGGAGTTATCATTATATGTAGATCGGAGTTGATAAATTAAACGAAACGAATGCTAGGTATATCTATTCTTATATATATATTCGTACCTATTACCTACGTAATTATATCAGTCCAACTTTGCGCACCTCGCACAAAAATTAAATACTTCAAGATATGTTACTACTCAAACTATTTAGAATTTATAATATCGAGGCCATCAGAAGTTTCAGCAACCATTATGTGTATGGAAACAGCAATGAACATCAAGAAGCACGTCAGATCTCTAAGGATAAAAATATTTGTTAGTTGCTGTTGTCAGTTTCTTTCGTAAGAGAACCGGCGTGCCGACATAATAACATGTACTTAATAATAATGAAAAATACATTTATGACTATTAATATGACTGAGTACATTTTGCGTATCAATAATTGAGTTATTGAGCTATAGCGCGGTATATTTAAAATCAAAAGCCTTCTTTACCTGCCGTCGGTGTAAAATTGTCAAAGGAAATTGTGAAATGAAAAGCAACAAAAATTAAATATTGAATGTAAATCCGCAGCTCAATGGGAATGCCTTTTAGTAGCAATAAGTAAAGTTAAACAGTGAAAGTTTAAATGAGGGATTTTAAGTTTAATCTTTGTAACTTTCAATAGTGACATTTCCACCAGAATTCGTTTAGGAAGAGACTATATAATTTACGAGAATGAATATAGTTTAGTCGGTTTGGTTTAAATAATAATAATTTCTTCTCATATATTTCTTTTCTTTGTTGAAATATCGGAAGGGTTCTTCGAGACCGTTATCATTCCAGTGGTATCATGATAATTACGTTACCGTAATAGGGAAAACTTTAGCCCTCGTTCTATATTAATTCCTTCTAGTGGGATGTTAAAGTACACACGAGTAAATTGGGGAAAACCCTGCTCAGAATGATAAAAAGTGATTAATTGAGGTTGTAGGTACTATCTTGATATTGTCCGGAAAGGTTGAACTTATCCGGGAACTTTAATGATGTGGGGTGTATTATAAGCAAATATTTACTGTTGCTTTCATCTTTATGGCTATTATGTAAGATATATTGCTTTATTTAACGAATACTCTGCCACGTTTTTATAGTCATATTTCACTCAATGTTTCGGAATTTTAAAGAGCAATCAAAGGTGATTAAGGTCAGGTTTTGGTATTATTAAAGGACAACCAAAATAAGTAAAATTCATTATTATATCTTTACGCCAGGTTTACTGCGGGATAGGTAGAGAGCAGCGAGTGTCAAATATCTTTAATCTTACAACTTGATGCAATTCTTCTGGATCAAACACACTTTTCGTCCAAGTACGGCGATTTCGTAGACTTCTGACACAACCAGTATAAATCGATAAAATGGAACAATGCAGTACTATATTGTATTTCCTGTAAAGAAATTGGTTTTAAATAAAAAATACGAGGACAGTAGAGCGCTCGTAGTCCGGACATGGTTGCTGATTGCAAGCGATTTGTAGAGCTAGGCAACAATTCACGCGGTTCGTGCTTGGACGTGTAACCGCTAGTAAAAAATTTTCATAAGTATTTCTGTTACTCAAAGGACACATTAAGAAATCGGTTCTAGTTACACGTAGTTGATAATTGTTCGCTTCAATCCACACTGAAGCAGCATGGCGAAGTATGGTCCAGGACCGGTTCTATTACGGTAGAGACCCGTGCCAAGTAGATATTGAAATGTAAAAATGTTTTCTGTCGAAACTTTGATATAATATAACGACTTGCAGTTTAATACTACTTACAATACAAACATGGAAACTGAAGTATCTGAAGTAACTGAAGTATATCGTTTTGTTACCTCTTTTATGTTGCTATGATTATTTGCTTGGTAACTTGGTAAAAATATATGAATTATTAGTACGTTTGACGTACATCAGATTAGTAAGGCTACAGATGTATGGCACTGGGTGTTCTCTTTCTACATTTTATGGAAAAGCCTGTGACAACATAATAATGAATGAATGAGTAAAAGGCAGGCAATTATTAAGTCACTACTAGAAATTCTAAATTAGAAAAATTCAATAGTACCCGATCCGGGATTTGAATCCAGGACCTCCTAATCAGCAGTTGCGCATGCAGTCACTCAACAACCCAGGGAACCATATTAATTATTAAGGAAGTAGAATTGAATAGCACCGAGATATTTAATATGTTAGGCGATATTTGTAAATATCTACAACGCTTTTAAAACATAATTAACATTTCCGTCCGTGTAAACGTTTCGGGAAAAGTAGTTACAATTAGTATGATACTCCTCGTTTAAACTGATGCAACTGATGTAACACAGGTTATTTGTGCGTCTATGAAATTCTATGGTTTTGGTGACAAGCCAACAGCATACATCTGGCTGGCTACCAAACTTGAAATTGACGTAGTAACTAATTGTACGCTGTTCACATCAAAATGTTGATTTTTAGCGTAATATTTGTAATCATCACGGTTTTAGAAACGATTAGTTCAGATCAACATGTGCTACCCTATTTCTTTATTTCTTATAGTTGGCTTCAACTTTATATAATCGATATAATATTATAATACGTAACGAACGTTTGATCGAATTTTAATCAGTTTATAACGTTATAAAAGTTCTTCTTCTTAGCGTGTCGATGACAAACACATTTTAAGTCCCTAAATGGTTTTAGCCCAGAATTTTGCCACGCT
>DWME01003989.1:0-17113 GCA_018244795.1 Parelbella ahira ahira
TCTTATAATTGATTAATTGAGAACTTACAGTTAGAGGAGATTAAAAAAAAATTTAGAAAATGTAAGCGTCATGACGATCTTTTCTCTGCATATTCTCGACTGAACGGTTCTTTGCTTAATTACTTTAAACAGTATCGAGTTGTGTGAAGTGAAAGTTCCTAAAATAAATGGTCTCAATGTTTTTGGGAAGGTATTTTTCCTTTAAAACACGCCAACTGGCGGATAACCTAGTTTCCGGAACCTTTCTATCATGAATATTTGATAATATCCTTAATATAAGTACTAAGAAAGTTGGTAGTCCTTAAAATTCAAGGCACGTTCTTGTCGTAAAATAAGAACCAAACTAAGGTTGATGTCCTTGAAGACGGATGAGGAGGAAAGCATTTGTATTACTATTTTGCATAAATCTTAAATTTCTGCGTGAAATAAATACCATACGACAAGACATAGAATTTGTATTAACGACAGCAATAGAATATATTTGTATTACATTTATCATACAATTACACAATTTTGTTGAAATTTAAAAAGGAAATTTTATTTTGCAACGCTACAACAAGAACAAGTACAACAAAAACATGAACAAAACTTGTTTTACGTGATGAATGCACTTATGTACTATGTGTTTATACTAAAGATCATGCCCTCCGTTCTTATGAAGATAATAATTTGTCTATTTATAATTTACAAGGACTATCTCGGGTGCTAAATGCAAATAATCGTTGATATGAATAAGATAATCTTACACTATATTTTAATGACAAAATTATAGTACACTTGTTATTAAAAATCTGAGTGTTTAAACAAAAAATAAAACGAAAAGTTAAACTTTCTCAGACATTCAGACAACACGAAGTTGTATATCATGATATGCTTATACATAATATAGAAATCTACTGACTAGAAATGCAAATAGAAACACGATACATGTAAAATTCCATTTATCATACTCGTACAAGTATACATACAGAAACATATTTAGCTTCAGAAGGTGTTGTCAGATTATTAATTACTAAATTGTGAGTCATGAGCTCTGTGATTTTCATTTTTTTATGCTATATAATATACTAGCCGACCCGTCAGACGTCGTCCTGCCCGGAATTTATTATTTATTACAAACAGATACTCCAATTTTGTTTATTACTTCATTTTATAATTTTAAAAGAAAAGTAGCCTAAGTTACTCCTTATTACATCAGCTACCTTCCATTGAAAATCACGTCAAAATCAGTCTAGCCGTTCCAGAGATTAGCCGGAAAAAACAGACAGACAGACAAAAATACTAAAAATATGTGCATTTAGTAAAAAGCGGTTATTTTAATACTACAAACAGACACTCCAGTTGTATTTATTTTTAGTATTATGAATACACAAACTTAACACACCATTTTTGAGATTAGTTGTAGAAACAAATATATTAATATTACATATAATTATCTGTAGCGATGTATGTACATATTTGGCACTTGGTATAGTCTGCCTAAGCCATAGGGGACCTGGCGTAATAATATATTAATAATGGTAATATTTATAACTATGGTTAATGCTGTGACGTACGCCCACATATCATTCAATAGTATTGATTATATCGTATTTTTATGTGGAGTGATAAGTCACCCGTTGCATTGTATTATTACCTTCACACATATCGTGTTATAAGTCTTTAATTGAAACATCATGGCTGACGGTTTGAATTTACACTCTTCATTATCTACGTTATTCCTAAAATGTTTAGAGGAACAGTATATCTGTATTATACCAACTCCATCTCCATAGCTAACTCACTGATGTTTAATAAAATATTCCTGTTCAACTGCATGGTGAGGTCAATTGATCACTGAGGTCCTTAGACAATTATTTTATTCGTATGTAAAGAATCGCTGCGAATAAAACTATGATTGTTTAAAAGCATTTTTAAGGCTATTGCTAAACAATACCCCGTTTATAACTTTGACGTGTAATTGTTAAGCAAAGATGTTAATGAACGGGTAGGTATATACATATTGTAGAAATACCTGGTCACGTTCAGAAGTACGTCCTACGGTTACTGTAGTCATAAAACGTACGCAATATGCCTTCAAAAGTCATTTGCTTGCGGTTTCACTAATGTCAAGATTTAATTCTAAAACTTGTTTCTTACAGTCGAGCGTCTGCTAATCTCGCAGTTAGCTGAATTGTTGGACGCATTTGCATCGAGACGATTAAGTTACCGCGGACAATAGTCTAATGCTAAATGGAACGTAACGAGTAATAGTCTTACATAGCGTCATCGTGTGACGTAACGCCTAGGTAAATCCTGGCCATTGATATGTAGAACTTTAATCTAGCGGTCAGCTAGAATTGGCTCAGTTTCAGAACAAGCGGAGCTCGGCGCGCGGCCCGCGAACGGCCGAGCAGCGCGCGCATCGGGGACTCCTTATATATAAAGGACATCTTACGAAACCGTTAGCACATTCGGACTAAAGCTTCTCCAGGAAGTCACCTGTACCTTCTGTTATCTGTGCACGCCAAGATGCTGTTCATCTCGGTAATTATTACATTATATTAAAACAAGTGATGTACTGGCCGCAAATATTCCGTAGTTAATGACGCGTTGGTGTTTGTTTGATAATTACAACAGTGCTTCGAACTTTTCATCTACCGACGACCTTCCCACTAATCACGCCATGGCGGTAAAGGTGTTGTAAGAACCGCAACGCACAATCCGTACAGTGTAATTAATGTAATTATATATCAATGTATTATATACGTCGTCAACCTTTGAACTGCTTGTATCTTTAATTTCCATTGCCTATGGCATTTGCGATGTAATGCAGTCTCCAGAATCTTTAAAAAGTAAACAAAATAAATGAAACAGTGTCCAAACAACACAATAAAGTTCGATGAAGTCACTGCTCAACGGCACTAAGGTCGAATTTTGCTTTATTTTTCTATGTAACTGGTTTTCTATTTACGTTGTAGTATGTGATGAAATAATATCTCCACTCCCTTGCTCATCGATACTTACATTCTTTTATTGATGAAGCAGTATTTACTACCTACCTACAATTCATTATTTTAGTTTTAATATATGTACCGATTACATTATAAAATATCGATATTTAACTTCACTTTCAGATACTGGCAATTTCCCTTATCGTCAACATTTCGGGAGCTACTCCGACGATTGAGAGCAACCCGAAACCACAAGTATTACGGTATGAGATGGAAACAGCCAATATGCCAAACTCCTACAAATTTCAGTAAGTATTTTATATACATAATGTTACTGCAATAGTTTGTCAAATACATTTTATAAAACCAAAGCATTGAACGAGCCGAAAGGTATTTAACAAATTATTGGCTTCGTAAAATGTAGGCTGCACGTAAGTCAGTCGCAGGCTACGTTTATCCCTTGTTCAATTAGCTACAAAAAAAAAAGATTTGTATACAAATACATGCTCCTTACGTACACCGTAAGAGCTGGGGTATAGATGTGTGTATATAGATACATATATCGTAATGTATATAATCAAACTAATGGTATTATTAGTGAATAATAAAGTACACTAAAGTTCGTTGCATAGAGCAACAAATGAACAGAATATTAGGAGTACGTCCGGAAGTACAACCACACACAAAAGTTTCTTAACATTTTGTTAGGTACCTACTTTAAAAGTTTGAAAGTACTTTTTACCCATTTTTTTTTAAATATAATTATTTTTTTCTCAAAATGTCTCATATTTAACTAATTCCTTATAAATACTTTATACAATAAAAAATTACGTTCATCTCAGGTCATAACAAATTTACTATGGGGATGTATTTCGTAATCTTCGATAAGATTAGTTCAAAGTTTGATTACGGAAATATATTGCGGAGCCAATAATTATTTTCACGCAATTTAATAGCTTTATCACATTTACAATATTCCTATATTCCATACTCAATGTGATAACGACATATTTCTTTCTCAAGGTATACTAATTCGACTTAGTTTGCACCGTACATGTAGTTTAAAAGCATTACTTATGTATACCAGAAGTAGTCGTACTGTACGAAATTAGCCCCCCTACTTTATCTCTAAAAACTGAAGTCCTTTATAACATTAAATGAATCATAATGTAAGATCAAAGCAAAAAATGCGAAGCCCCTGTACACCCCCACAATGTCACTGAAGGTTTTCGATATCTGCCAATCCACGTTTGTCCAGCTCGATGGCAAGGACCTTATCTCTTCTCATTCTGAGAGGATACACGTTTCTTATACTAGAGAGATTAAAGGGTTAATGGTGATTTAGTACGGTATGACAAAAATACTGAGGAATCGTTGAGAACATAAATCAGTTTAATGCCGTACTTCTTTTTTTAAGAACAAAACGGGCACTGATGTGTGTGTTGCGGCCCTCTTTGTATACAGCTGAATGAATATTATTTTTAATAACGATGTAATTACATTTATGGCGAACAATGCTTTAATTATTTTATACAAACATATATGTATAGTCATAATAATATTTACAAGGATGTTAAATGCAAAATAAAATAACCTTAAATTGAAATTTATTACTATAATTGTACAAAATAAATACTAGATCTTGATTCCAAAAAGGTATCGCATCTTAAATGCCAGCGCGATATCGTGTCGTTGTTGGTGGAAACAGATTCCATCTATTATCATCCTTGAACATTTAGCCTACTGCCTGTGAAGTTAAACCGTAAGCAGTGCAAAAAACGAATGCTAATTTAATTCAACATCGAAAGTAGTTAAATACTGAACCAAGGTTGGACATCGACAGTTCTCCCAACTCCCATATTTTTGACGATAATAACAGAAACCATACTAATTAATTTCAATTTGAATGATAGACAGACAAACAGCAGAGTTTCTCTAATATGTTCGCTTTGTGTTAAACTTTATCGCGTCTTAATAAATTTGACTGAAATAGTTCTGACCTTGACCACTTTAAGTTTAAAGAATGTTAAGAATAAAAATACGATGAATACTAGTGAGCAGAAAAAATACGATTTTAGTTAACGGACACAATAAATGTCATTAGAAAAGATTTAAAAAAATTGACATTAACCTGTATGTACATTGTAACTACATACGTATAACAAACATACATACATATATCCGAATAAACAAGGAGATAACACAATTATTACGAGAATAATGAAATTAAAATATTTCATTCAACAAATTACAATGACGTAATCCTAAACAAGCCGTTAAGTATTATTGATAAAACCGTGATTCTTTTGAACAACTCGAACAAACAAGAAAAAACGTCGACACCTGATCGCCTAATTAAAATACAACATCCTGAATTCCTATAATAACCAGAGCTATAGATATGGTTTCGAGAATTTTTTGCTTTAATTACCTATTTCAAAGTTTTTGTGGACATGTCGCCGGTACATTAACCTGCCCTCCCACGACTGAGCAATCCCCATGTGTAGGTGTTTATGCAGATTAAACATACGTGTACACGATAACGTCCCATCTTCACACGCTAGCGGACTTTGAATCTCCGAATGTTTGGTACAATCTAAGCTATTGCAAATTACTTCAATGTCTTGCTCTCAATATAACTTATTTTTAAGGCGTTCTCTGTGGTCGAATTTTAACGACTGTTTCACCCTACTGAATGAATTAAAGAAGGAAATTAAGGAATTACGTCGGAACAAGAGTTTTATGTTCTCCAGCAGCTAATAATGTGGAACATAATGAAATATAATGTGATTGATACTTCTGACGCATACGGTATTGTTATGAAACGAAAAGCCAGAATAAAAAAAATGCTTAACTATAGAAACTTGAAATTCGTTTTATAGAGAAGTCGCCGCGCAATCGCGATTTTCCTTAAAGAATATTATGGAGAACTGTAAGGTGTACTGGCCTTCCCACGATGGTGATGTTTGTCACATTTTAAATGACATTTAACTTTAAAACTTCGTACACGTATATATCTGTACATCTGTAAAAATATTTCCACCCTTGAGACAATACTGGGACCCCGCTGTGGAGAATTTCAATCACAACCACTAGAAAACTTCGTGAGGAAACCTGTACACCTTACATTTTTCTTTAATATTCTCTACGGCGCGGGCGTTTGAATCTGCCAACCCGACTAAGCCAGCGTGGCAGCTATGATCTTAATCGACGAAAGAACGATAAAAAGTCTGACGATGATCAAAAAGTCGCCACCGCTGTTGTCCTCTAAATACATATGGTACATGCGCAATGATAACGATAATACAATGTACAGTACAGAGCACTAACGGACGGCTTACACAACAAACACGTGACAAACAAACAAAAAGAAAGCAAAACCATGAGTCATCCAGTTATAGAGCGTGGCCGAGGAATGCATTGACAGCACATTGAGGGAATGTCAAATTTATGTAAATTTGCACGCGCTGCGCTTACGTGAGCCGTCGGTTATAGCCCGATTATCCAAATACGTGACGCTGGTGTTGTTTTGGCGAAAGTAAACAATGAGATTTACTGCACTGACGGCTCCTTCCGCGTTCGATCCGGTCTTACTTATTCCGTTCCCACGTTTAAAGACCTATTTTTACCTACGCGGCTAATATAATTCGATCAATAATAATATGGCGTAACACTAGCATATACTTCTAATAAAATAATTATATTTACTTATGATACAAACTAAATCTTCATATTATATTAAGATCTACGAACTTCTCTATTGAAATAATTGATATGCTCATTAGCTTTAATATAACTTTCACATTTTGAAAGCGCTGATAATTATGAAAATTGTTCAACTAAGAAAAATTATAGGTAGTAAGTTAGATAGGTACCTAAATTATTAAGAAATAATAAGGTCAAACGAAAGAGAAGTAAAACTGGATAAATGTGACAAAGCCGTAGCCATAGAGTAATATTACTTACTTCTAGATTATACTCTGAACATAATAGGCCCATTACTGCATGATTCCCTATGATAACATGATTCCCTATGATAACATGACAATACTAAAGAGCCATCTGCCGAACGAGGCTTAACGAGTCGACGCGACAATAACCTTACAAAAAGTAGACCGCGGGGACAAAAACTCGGCCCGAAGTTATGTGTTACGCCTCCCCAAGTTGAACGGCCGTTTGCGGTTCGAATCACCTTATAGACAACCGTTATTTGTATTGGGGCATGTCCTTATTCATCATTTTATTATACATAAATAAAGTAAAAATATAATGGTAAAGGTATGAAAGGGTGTACAGATTTATGGTTGGATGTCACCCGAACATAATTTAGGAGTAATATCTTACACCGGCGACCTTACGAATTCTTAAAGATTGTTAGTGTATTACATTCAAAAGATACCTACAGCTTTGGAACATTTAAATGAACCCTAGGAATTATGTACCTACATTTTTTTTTATAATTACTTGTACTGAAAATATAAAATGCAACCAGTTATGCCACGGAATGGAGTTTAAGACTGATATACCTACTCGTATTTAAAAGCAATTCAGTTAAAAATCAATTGTAATCCTTTGCATATATACAATAACGCCAATTATATTTCGTTCTTCATTGCTAATGATAGCTTTAACTAGTATTGCTTCGTGAAAACCCCTAGCGAATATAATATATGACTGATCATGTAAACAGACAGCGCCCCGACGCTATGTTCAAAACAAAACATAAGTGCTAGTCTCAACATTGGTCCGTATACATATACGAATAAGTATACAATTAGCCAACAACACTTTTTTGCGTGCTGTGGTGTCCTTTATCAGTGACTTCATTATTGGCAACGCAGCTATCTTTAAACATGACATAACACATAAGATACTTTTTATCTATTACTAGCTATTGCCCGCGACTTTGTTTCGACGCGAGTTTTCCATCAAATTCAGTTCGACAGTAAAACCGTGCAAATAATATATTTATCAAACAGACAGAAATACTTCGGTTCTATATTCTAAAGCCGAAGTTTTTTTTTAAACGGAATGCAACGAGTAAAAAAACGCGTCGTCCAAATAGTCCTCAAAGCTGAACTGTATTAATGATTCCTTCAGTACATTCTGATAAAAAATATTGCTAAACCTTATAGATCAACTGCTACACGCAACAATTTTGGTAAGACAAAAATCAAAAGACGTTTTAAATTAAAATGACCACTTCATGTCGCCCAAAATCACCCTCAAGTATTAGACATTTTTGTTACTTATCGAGTAATTTCAAACTTGTCAAATTTTGTATTTACTTCCCTAAGTGATGCAGACAAGTTTCTGATTACTTTTCAAATCAAAAGACGGATTCAACGTTTAAATATTATATAGGTATTTATAGTTCTAGGTGCCGCCATAACACTCATCATACTTAATAGTCTCCGTTACATGCAAGATGTTAATGGATAAAATCTAGACGCATGGCGGGATACCGTCCTTATTTTGTAGATATTACAATCGCCAAAACAAAAAACGGCTTAGTTCACGTTTCTTATCCAAACGGCCAAGGAATAGAACGCCCTGCCGGGCGTCTGCGTTTTCGAACGCATTATCCTACAAAGCAAAATCACTCTCGCGGAATGTTCAAAGCACGGTAATAGACTCTTCTTAGACATGCGTTGTCCGTTTTATGACGCATCTGCGCTTCTCGTCAGCCGTGTCGCAACCTAATGTTTGTGTATCAAATGATAAAATCAAATTTTACTCGTAAATTAGCTGTTCGAACCAGTGTTTTAAAGTTTCCGAGTTTCGAATGAGACGGCAGATTCATTGCAATTTAGTCTAATCTTATCTTAGATTAGAAGCGTGGTGTTACGTTACATTTCAGTTTACGTGACAGTGAATTTCTATAACCCAGTTAGGTAGCCCGCCGACATTTCCGGCAAGCGACGTCCATAAATCAGCGAACTTATCGGGCTGGGGACATTTGCGTGTGAATATAAGGTTCGTACAGATAAATAGCGTCACGAGAGGTAATTTAAAATCCTAACAGAAACCGATACCCCGCAACGGAGATTGCGGCGCGTATTTTATCTCGTGATTTTATGTAAATGCGATACCACGCTCTCCTTAATTTAATTCAGACACGATAACCTCTTCTCACTTCAGATAAATTTAAGCTAACTGGCGTCGGGTAAAAGGTAAAAGATATAAAACAGTCATTAGTGCGCCAGGCGAACGGTTGTCAACGGGCACTTTTGAAAGGATTGTGCCCGTCTTGGTTATTCAATAGCAAACCTCTTGAATATTTAAAAAAAATTGTATCGTTTTATAAAATGCAAAGAAAGCTTGTTCTAGTTTAAAAAACAAACTCGTAACATCTCGCCTGTAATCCCCGAAGGGGTAGGCAGAGGAGTGTAGTACACTCCCACGTTTCACCATGTACGTCTAAGTCCCATGGTGGTGAGCCTATTGCCATACGCCGGGCTCAATTCCAGACTCCGAGTCACTACAAGAAATTCTAAATTAGAAAAATCCAATAACACCCAACCCGGGATTTGAACCCAGAACCTCTCGATCGACAGTCACGCTTGCAACCATTCGACCAACGGGGCAGTTCTAGCTTTATTTTCAAAGAAATAATACGCACATGAATTTCATTGTTATACTTAACATTATCGCAGGTATAACTTTCGAAAGCAAAGCTGTGAATCTCCTGCAATAAATAGTAATACAATTTTATATTTTTTTAGTCACACAAAAGTGGTCGTATCTGCCTAAGTATTAACAGTGAATACCTACTATACTTTGATATGATTATTATTATTATATTGAAAGCTAATAAATCAATTTCCGTAGATACATAGTTTAAAACCCAAAATCTTCCTAAGGGAACTATAAATAAAGGCTTCATTAATTACTCATTTCCTTTTCGATTTGACAGATTGTACAATTTCAAGTGTCTGTCTCCATACAGATAACTCATACAGGTTACAGCATGGTGCAACAAAAACGAACTTTGGCTTAAATACCTATATTATGGTCTATGTCTATTTACAGTTATATTATTATATCATCACGCTAGGTCCCTTACGGAATAGGGATAGAGCACCGAGTGCCAAATATAGGTATCCTTGCAGACCAGACGTTCTTGTACATTCATCGCTCTTTTCATAATAATATGCCATCCTTCTAATTCATAATTGATGTCAACAAATACAAGACAATAGAAAATAAAATAAATATGAATAGTTTTAATTATTTTTTTATATTACCTGCATAACGTGACCCAAAGACACACACATATTGTTTAAACACTATGGTATTTCTGCATAGAAAATTGTCACACCATTTTAGTACCTATTATGAAACTAGTGACGTTAAAGTCATACTATGAGAAAGATGTATCAAACACTTGCGCAAAAAAGGTACGTATGTATATCGCACACACATGTGATTTCTACTTTGACTAGGTAATAAAATTTAAACATTAATCACGAAAATGTCTATATGAATTTATATCCCATGTAACTTTCCATACAAGACGATTACAAAAAAGTTCTGCGTATACACGGCATATTTTATAGTATTAACGGTTTTTCATTTCTTGCAATATACGAGTACCTACCTAGCTAATGTCTAATTATTTTAGCACTTGGCTAATAGGACTGTTAATATTTCTTGCCGCGAAACCTTTGAAGGTAAGATTATTTTACTGACAAGTACATATCTCAAATTGCATTGTAATTGTGTGATTTTTCGTGTCAAGTGGCAATTTCTTGCGGCAAGGCAACAGCTAAAGACTTGCGTCACGTCTGCCACTTAGCACAGCAATAAGCGCTTCCACAACTATACAATATATATATTACATTATAAGCGATGTTATAAAGGTGAGCCATTATCTATTGTTCTGTATATGTTAGAAGGAAATATATAGAAGGAAAACGACTGTAATAAGCTGAATCTACCACTGCAATCGCAACATATGTACATACAAACAGCCATCCCGTATATGTTTATTCTCACACCAGAGTCACACAATAAAAAGTCTGTAAAATCATTATCCAAAGATTTTTCCTTTATTTTCATATCGTCTACTACTCGTGAATTTGGTGTTAAAATAATGAACGCGATATGATAGGACTGCCGGCTTTTGCCCCTCCTTATATGTCTACAAAGGTATTCTGTAATTATGGCCACATTTGAGAACCCTTAATTTAAATCTTCAACTTCAACACATCTTAACTTTGTTATCGGCTAAATCAGTACGCTGAATAATGAAACAAAATATTAAAAATTCGGCAACTGATCATGACTGAATTTATTTCCAGTGTTGTTGAAAATTTTCATTATAACAATGTTTTGTCACATTAATCACTGTCATTAATATAATATTTTCATAATAACACCTAAGCAATGCCTACATGTTAGCGATCTATTCTAGGATAAACTGGACGAACACTTCATGTAAATAAATAACTTTTTAATTGACGGCATAGGGCGTAAGTCATAAGTTAACGCTCCCTAACCTCTCGTTGTGTGGCCGAACGTGGCCAATTGTTTGGCCGAATACTGAACTTTTAAAGGATTACTTTTCAAACCAAATGGGATATAGTCGTATGTAATCCATCGAAACACTTGCTTTTATAAATTCATTGCCGTCACGAGCCTTTCAGACAACCCGGTGGGAGGGCAACCTATGCTCCACTTACCGACACGTGGCCATCTCTGTAGGACTTTCTTTCCCCTGTCAGCCGTCGGTCCTATACATGCATGTTAATGATACGTATATTTTTGTTATTCTAGCTACGACGCCAGCGACGGGTCCTCTCGCACGGAGCAAGGAGGTATCGTCAACGCGGGCACCAGCGATGCCGCCCTCGACGTGCTGGGCACCGTGCGGTGGTACGACGAAAAGGGAGACCTCTACGAGATGACCTACAAGGCCGGCAAGAGAGGCTATAGAACTATCATCAAGAAAATCTCATAGAACTACTCTCAAACTTGTTACTTATTTATTTTGTTCTCATATTTATTTACTACTTTAATTAAATTATTAATGCGAATTTCTAAGCGATTTCACTCTATAATGATAATAAAACTGTCTAACTTGCTGTATCAATCCACTGCGGGAAGTGATTCACTTAAGTTATCTTATGCACTAATACGAACGTCGTCCTTATTTTTCTGACCTTATTTTTAAATGTTAAACTCAAAAAAACTAATACATAAAAATATGCTAATGGCCACTCTATTGCAAGTATTTTAATAGAGTATACATTACACATTTTTCTAAATTTCAACCTTTACTAATTTAATTTTATACATAAGTGAAGGTATTTCGAATAGATTTATAAACTTTGTAGGTAATTAATACGAGTAGCTCACAGCTCCGGAATACGTTGAGATTTTGACATACATACATTCAGTTAACGTTGGCGATACCAGCTGACAACGTTCTATAATGTGACATAGGTATGTATGTGCAATGAAGCGTAGTTCCTTTTTAGTATTTATTAGTGCTGCTTTGTACAGCTTGCGACTGTAGTAATTTGCGCAGCAGTGACCGAATTGCATCACTTGATAACAGTTATCACCTGCGTCACCAGCGGCTCTCTGGGCCCGATCTATTAGGTCACCGCTGTAACTTCAGCAAACACAATGTGTATTTAAGAAGAGTGTTCTTCGTCTACCACCAGTTCCAACTCGCTAACTAAACTGACACTACTCCACATCCACCATGATTGCTTGGGTAAGTGTTATTTTGAGGTTCACATGTGTAAAAAACCCCAGCGCAAGTGAGGATTACGACGAATCGGAACTTTTCATTTTTAACTAGTCATATTCTCGTGTTATCGGTTATGGTAATCACTTTCGGTTTTAATTAATTACACATTTTTTTGCTTTATAATATTGTTTATTATAAGTTAAATTAATTTATATTTATAGGGCAATTTACTACTATAATAGTAATATGTGAACGAGAATATTAGAAATACACGAATGCTCTACCAATACTAATGTTTAAGGTTTGAGTTTTTCACTGTTGAAGTTTTGGTTTTAATATCTTCTATCCTACGAATTTGAGTGAATTTTTAATCAAGTATCATCTCTATGGATGTAAACCGAAACATTGTAAAGAAGTTGCCTGTCTGAGAAATCATAATATTACGTAAGGCGTGTACAAGATGCCAAGCTGCCGCTTGCCAGTGTGGTAGACGGCGGCATAAACCTTCTCATTCTGAGGAAGTTTCGACCGACAGGGAAACAGCGTGGGTTGTGGGAACATTGATACGCCCATTAAACCCAGTTTACATATGAATTAAAAAAATGCACACTTCCAAACAATCAAACTGTTTACAAAATCGAGTTCTTTTTTCTTCTAACTTATCCTAAGAACGCATTTTTTTACATGCAATTAGCGTCCTATATGGAAAATTATATTAAATTTATTTGCTATTTACAGAAACTCTTCGTTATTTCCATGTGCGTGGCAGCGCTAGCGGCCCAAGAAGCACAACAACCAGTAGAAATATTAACTGAAAAGACCTTCGTCGATGGAAATGGATATAACTTCGAGTAAGTTAATACAACATCTGAATTACATATTCAAAATATGAAAGCGTACAATTCTTTCTATGAGCCGGCTGTTAAGCTTCAGTAGCGGGCGCTTACGGGTACACCGTCTCATAGAAGGTATAATAGAAGCGCCTAACCGTAAGCAAGCTAGACGCAGGAGAGCCCTCCTTTTCGATGTGAGAAAAGCCATCAGAAACGTCTGACCAAGTACAATCTGTAGCTGTTTATATAAGGCATAGCAAATCGAATTAAAAGATGGACTCTTGCACACAATGCTAGAAATTTTGGCTTTTTTATCAAAGCCCTTATTCCGCATCTCAGCTGTGGGCACTTTCTCGTGCCAACGTAACGTCCCTTATCAGTAACGTAACGTCCCTTAACCACTGGAGTGGACAATAATTAGAAGTTCTTACCTGTAATTAAATAAAGATAATGCACGCAGGATTAATATCTCTCGCACTTCCGGACTAGACTCGTGCAAACGTAGTGGGACGTAAAAAGAGTTGCCGCCAAATATAATTAGGTTCTTTTACAAAGTGAAAGAAATGTACTTGATTTCATGAACTTTCCAGGTTTAAGACTAGTGATGGCGTATCGCGCAAGGAAGAAGCTCAGCTAATAACAGTTGGCGAGCGCAAGGGCATCGCCGTGAAGGGCTCTTACTCGTACGATGCGCCCGACGGCCAGCATTACATAGTGGACTTCACCGCTGACGACAAGGGCTACAGGCCCGAGGTCCGCATTGCTCCTCAATCTAGTCAATAAACTATAAACATTTATGGATTATTTACTGTTTTTTAATTATGCTTTTGAGGAGTTCCTTTATCTGTCTTCAAAGGCCAATGTCCAAGGCAGATGAAATTAAAGTAGAACCACCTAGGGCGCTTCTTTCTCTGGCCTTCTCTTTTTATGAAGTGAATTAAGAAGCAATGTCTAAGTAATTAAGAACTAATGTCAAATATAACAACAAGAAGAGAGTCTTTCGTGTTCTCGTACATAAGTATAGTTCTTAACGTATCATTATGCCTGTAATCCCCGAAGGGATCGATAGAGGACTGTGTTGTGCACCTCCACATTTCACCAGTTACGTTTACGTCCAATGGAATAGGTTGTGATTCTATTGCCATACACCGGGCTCAGACCCAGACACCGAGTCATTACTAAAAATTCTTAATTACGAAAATTCAATAACATCAGACCCAAAATTTGAACCCAGGACCTCCCGACCGGCAGTCGCGCTTGCAACCACTCTACCAATCAGTCAGGCAGTCAACGAGCATAGTTTTTAGACGGCAGTTAATCGATACTGAGAATAATAAAAACTGATCTATTAGCCTCGTTGGCTGCGGTATCAGTTAAAGTAGTCAAATGTTTAGTCTAATCTGTTAATATACTTACGAGTACATATATATATATATATTTGTCAAATTGATATTCTCTGGATTGAATAATGAAGGTAATTATTTCAAGGTAAAAATAATTCACATACTTAAAATAAGAATATGTATGTATAATATTGTCGGATCGTGAAAAACATGGAGAAAAGAGAGTCACATATCTAAGTTATCGCTATGAGAAATCGCGTGTACACGTAGTTGTACGGTTATAAAAGTTAGTTAGGCATTGCTCTCGAACTTTATAAACGCAGTAGTCTTCACGAATAAGTGTTACGACACAAATACAAATTTTATGGTAATATTTCAAACAGTCTTCCCTGTTGGGACATATTAGTGTATTATGGGAGTGTACTGCGCTCTTTGACCTACCCCCTCCGCTATATGTATTATGTATCATTTGCAGTAAATTTATTTATGTATTTTTGCAAAATAAAACTAGGATCCGTTGGGGGTTACGCATTTAATGTTTAAATCTTTCCCACGGCAATTATCGTATTACAGTTGTTTTATGCGTCAATTATAGATCGTTTAAAAAAACAATAATTGGTGGAAAATTAAAACTTTAGTCGATACCTAATTACGTTTTCTGAACTGACTTGTATTATCACCAGTTGTGCTCCACGGTTTCATCCGCGTTAAATTAGGGGGAATACCTATTATAATACATATATTCCATTACTTTAGGAATATTAGGTACTTAAGTTTCGTATTTTTTTAATAACGATTAATCTCATATTTATAAGAACGCCTTTGCAAATAGTGCATTATTTTAGAACAATTTTTATTAGGTACCTTAAATTTTTTTTTGTGAATTACCGTTTATGTAACGTATTAGTATAGTAATATATATTGGTATAGTATTAGTAACGTATTAGTTTATAAAATCTTGTTCCTGATAATAAGAACAAGTAATAAAACAAATATATTCAAATGGACAACAAATGAACTCAATGTTTTAGTTGGAGAAATTCTCTATACTATTCGCTAAGGCACAGGAAGTCTGCCAACGAGCACTTAACTAGCGTAGCAGACTATGTCAAAACATAGTGCTTTCCCCTTTTGAAAGAAGATCTGTGTCCTGTAGAGGAAAATGAAAGGGTTGATGACGAATTGGTTGAAGATCATCGTTATGGGAATAATTATATACAATTGCGACTACTCCCTTAAGTGTTTTGTCTAAATTAATTGTGTAATGATAGCACAGCTAATGTGACAAATTTTAATCTAGGGCCGTCGGGACAAACAGTGTTCAGCAGGGCGACGCACCTCGAGCCAGCGGACTTGGGCCTCTCGAACTCAATTAAAAATGGCACATAAGTGATACTGCCACACTAGTATGTGCTACCTTTAAATGTGACGAGTATTATTCTTCAGCACACAATGCACCTCCTGCAGTGCCTTCGGAAGAAGTACCTACTGTCTCCCAATTGTTCCCAAATTTATTACAAGAAATCCACATTAACCATTGACTGTTACGGTTTCAATTTTAATTATAACAGTATAAAAATTTTAAGATTATTCATTTTATTATTTAAACTTGTTTTCTTACAGAAATAAGTAAGTACTTTAAAGGACTTTTTTCGTCTCCTGTCAGAATGAGGGGGTTAAGGCTTAGTCTGCCATGCTGGCCAAGTGCAGGTTGGCAGACTACAAACGCCTTAGAGTATTAGAGTTTTTTTTTAAATATTCCTTCTTTTAGAAGATGTTATGATCTATCAATAAAAATAATGTTATTAACTGTATAAATTAGTTTCTTTGTTAGTTTATTTTATTTTGCGATAGCAGTTTCTTCTTGTTTTTATTTTATTCAATAGATATTATCAAAATTATTTTACATATTTTTAGTCTGCAACAAAATACATTAGTTGTAATAATGTGTTGTGGAAGGTAATTTTTATTATTAATGCAACTCTATCTCCCAAATCTAATATTTATCCTACGAATAGAAAATACTGCCATTATTTAACTCAATGATCATACAACCTTATTTATACGTATTACGTCAGTTAACCAAATATAAAAATCTGATTTTACTTCGCAGATTTTCTATTATTTGGATAATTCATATAGTTATTTTATGTACTGCCTCGTTGGTCGAGCGGTTGCAAGCGCGACTGCCGATCGGAAGGTCCTGGGTTCAAATCCCGGGTCGCGTGCTATTGGATTTTTCTAATTTAGAATTTCTAGTAGTGACTCGGAGTCTGGAATTATGCCCGGTGTATGACAATAGGC
>DWME01003990.1:0-17107 GCA_018244795.1 Parelbella ahira ahira
CGGTAAAGTTTTTCTTTTCTTTTTCTGCTTGTCGTTATCGCAGCTGTTTTCTGTCATTACACTTTAAATTCATCCTGTTCGTGCTGCATTAAAAATTACTCGCTCATTAACGATTCAAAGAAAACTTATTAACGATCAATTAAAAATTGGCGGTAAAGTTTTTCTTTTCTTTTTCTGCTTGTCGTTATCGCAGCTGTTTTCTGTCATTACACTTTAAATTTATCCGGTTTATCGCTCTTACTGTAGATTATATCTTAACTTACTGTAGATAAGATCTTTTGAGCATCACGCGATTTACTGTTTGTTTTTGCACTTAAACGCGAGTCGTGCGAACTAAATACCCATACTTACATATAAAATGTTTGACGAGTTGGATAATTTCTTTCTTCGATTCTGTCGTGAATCGCTGTCCATAAAGTCCTGCTATAGTTCCGATCAAGTCGGCCGAACCAGAATGATTGGTCTGAACAAACAAACATTCTCGTAGGTAAATACAGGAAAAAGGTAATTTTGAATATTGTTAACTTGCAAATAACAATTTATTAGCTTAAGATCGAGAAGAATGTTTATTCTAATATCCCATACAGACATTTCAATTATTATACTAGTACTTTTATAAGCATATTCATTCTCAACACTATATAACGTTAAAACTTAGTTTCCTAACATTAGCTCATATCTTTACATATATACATATATAATACACTGCGTAACCAGAGTTGATTTACCTGTTATTTTTATAAGCAGAGATGTCAATACGTTCGTCATTGGAATAAGGACGCGCAAACAACCGGTAGGCAAATGTCCGATCTGCGCGATCGTCTGACTCACGGTAAAACGCGTCACAAAAATTCTCGTGACTCAACGGTTCACACTTATACTTATACATGTTGTTTTTTTCACCATAGATGTTACCTGATTCATCGGGGACCCTCGGGGCGTGGAGTCAACGGGACTGCGTATGAGACGGCGACATGGAGAAGAATATCGGCCTGAATTGTATCGTATAGAATCCGCGTTAGATAGTAATGCCCAACTCGTCTCGTTTCTATATCGTTGGCCCGAAGATCCGTCTCGCCTCGCTCCCGTATCGCTGACTTTACGCAACACTGCCTGTGATCAACACCGCGTTATGAAGAAATTGGATTCGTCCGGTGTACGCGTCGCAAACTGTAACTATGTATATTTTTGTAGCGTTAGACAAAGTAGTTATGAACGTATTTAGTTTCGGAAATGGTTTACTAGTGACACTGTCTCGTAGTAAATTTTTATCGTCTAGTACCTACTTCGCCTTTGATAGTTTTTACAGAATTTGCAAACATTTTACATGTACCTACTTCACGTCAGATCACGTTGACGAGACGACGGTGTCACTTGTAAATTCTTTGTCTATATTAAGTATGCTTATGTAATATTTCTGTGATATTTAAGATGATTAAGTAATACATGTTATGACTCACTCACTATCGCGCGTTCCGTTTGATTTGATTAGTAATCCCACAGCAAACACTTGCACAGTTGACGCGGGGTGAATTATTATAACATCGAAAGGCAAAACAATGTGTGTATTTGCGTAGCTGGTGCGAAAAGGAATATCGATCGCTGGGTTATTATTATTGCCTATTAATTTGGTTCGCACACTGAAAGATTACAATTCAGTTTGTAAGAGTTTTTGTTCACCTTATTAAATGAATTGATATAATTCATCTGATTTTTAGATTTTATTGATTAAATAGATACTCTTCGCAGTTGTGTGTATACCTAAATGATTATTTACAGACATATGAAAGTTACGTGATATGAAACTTAACGTAAATAAAGAATGAAACATTGTTATAAGATACAATGCTCGTACTAAATTCACCACCTGAGCTTATTACCGTTACATAATTGTGAGAAATACATATATGGAACCAATATATTGTACAGAGAAATAGTGAGTGAGTTCATCAATTAGTCACGGGCACATAACTTGGGCCATTAGACATAATGGCTGTACCTAGCGCGAGTAAAAATACGATCTCATTCCAACACATGGCCGAGTTATTTGTCTTTGACCGCTTTCGATAGCTGTACATATTTTGTTTTAAGTTAAAAAAACTATTAAAGCCGATTCAGAAATGTTTTTGTTGTAACAACAAAAGAGGTATAAAAAAGTTAGTAAGTATCTACTGTTTGTCAGAATTGAGATAACTTAACAGTTGTTGGCAAAAAATAATGTTGCCAGTATTTGGTAAATGATTGACGAAACTAACGTGATATTCAAATGTACACGCTGCCTCAAAAATCATGACATTTAAATGTGGCGTTCATTATATTATAATGAAAAGTGTTAACAAACAACAAGGCACTGAACAATTGTTGCTCAAAGTTTTATCTTGGCGCCCTCATTTTGGTTAACGGATGAATAATTGAATCTCAAATCGAACATTAGTGATTCAACGGTTTCGTGGAATTTAATCGAAAACATTGACCACTTTACATCGCTCCACTGTTTATTATTTTATACTTAATTCCTCTCACTAACAATAAGAAATGAATCTCTAATTTCTGTACCTGAAATGTTTATTTTATGTTCAATCATCTGCCATAATAATATCTGCCTGCCCTACCATAAATAAAACAAACATCAGTTTCCAATAAAAAATTAAAATGTAATTGTACGGAGCATTAGACAAATGAGAGAAAAATATTTGTGTCTATAAGTTGCATTAAATGGTGTAATAAAGGTAAACGTAATTCAAAGGGTTCTAGTAACTTCTAGAGACTCGATATTATTCAGACCATCTTCTACGGCCGCCAATGCAATAATATATATCTAATTAAAACCGATTTGATACATTGTACCATAAAACTTGTAATTCCTTTGTAATTATTATGTTTGCTTGAACGCAGTATTCATTGTCCTTGAAGGTTCGCGTTTCGCTTTCATGTGAACTACTAACGAGCATATGGTTACGTTCATAAAAGTCGTGTCTTTTTTCTTTTATTATACTCCAGCATCTACTGTACAAGATAAGCTTGTTGGTTACTAAGGATCGACGCATAAGAATTCATTTTTGAATGAATGGAACCATTCATTCTGGTGACAGAATGTTAGTATGTAGACGAATCAGTATGGGCGAGGATGTATTCACTTGTATTTTGTTTTGTTCGTTTATTCCTATCGTCGAGTGAACAGTTGAAACTGTTCTCTGCACATTTTAAACATTCAATTCATGTGTACCTAATGATTCGCATTGTGAAAGCCGCGAGAAAGTATGATGTGTTCGAGTTGAGTTCGTGGGCTTAGCGCCCGCTGCGTGGGTCGCCGTGAGTAACGGCAACTCGGCCGAACTCTGACACAACTTGCCTACCTACCTATATTAAAAAAATGGAACCATATAATTTGCATTGGATATTATAGTTTACAATGTAAAATTTATGGTGGACCCCGTTATGCTTCGCTACGCCCTTTTTATTTATTACTCATATATATAGTTTATTTTCGTTGTTTAATATTACTTTGCGCAACACTCTGATTAACATTGCATCTCTTTAAGTAAATTGATTTGAAATCATTTCAATTGATATATATTTTGTAAGTAAAAACATGTTAGAGGATTATATAGTTTTCCGCGCCGAGTTATTAAATTATTTATACTTTACGAAGAATTGTCAACTGAACTCTTCGAATACTTTAGCTTTAATGCCATGATAATTATGCCAATTTAATTAAAAGCTTTTCATCAAAAATTTCATTCGCCTTAAATTTTTGCTGCCCACGCTCGTATAAAGGCTTCAAGCTTATTTTGGTTTTACCTTCAATTCTTTTGTACACTTTAGCAAAAATATTATAGTCGACATTATAATGAATAGTTTTGTAATTTCAAAATAATATAATATGTTCAAGCGAATGTTCCTATAAATTAATTAATTGCAAAGCTACAATTAGTTATACCTAAATTGTTCTAGCTTAGTAGATAAAATTGGCACTTTCTAATTAATTTTTACCAAAGGATGGTAATGTAGAAGTCTTGTATTATCATCATTTAAAACTGACTGAAGATTGATTTTAGTGTCGTATTTACATAAAACATTCCGTGACTTGATGAAACTGTGTACCAACGATAAACTTAATTTATTACCATCTCCGAAATTGGAAGTGATACAATACGTATTTTGCATATCTATTGTAACCTACTGATTAATGAAACATTCGTTTTAAAGCTAGACGTGCATTTAAAGAGGCTTTGTGAGAAAAATACAAAAAAAACATAATTGTTTACGTCGTGTATACAAATTGTAAATAATTTTTCGCATTGTTATATACATATATTAAATTATATGTCGTCTTTTATGTATACACTAGAAATTAAGATTTTATATTGAAGTTTAATTTTATTTGTATTATGCACATGTATTGAAAGTGTAATCATGTTGCTTGATGTCTATGTAAGTTGTAATCTATTTTATATCTGTATTAATGTCTACAAATAGGCTATGATAAGTGCAGTGTACTTGATAATATATTTAGGTAAATATATCATTGATTCGAATGTTTCATACTTAATTTAATGTATACATTGTAGATAGCCTTATATAAGCGCAATCTTGCGATATTTATGAATGTTAGTATACCATTCTTAGTTTTATCATTAACATCACACATTTCTAATACCTAATCGTAATATTCGTAATACTGTATTCGCTCATTAAGATTTCTAGGATCGAATAGGTTATGTTATTTTAGTAAAAAAGTTTAGTATAGGTACTAGGATTCTTTTAAACGAAATGATTCCTAAACAATAGCTCTTGTTGATAACATAACGCTTAAGCTATGCTTATACGCTGAGTTAAAACGAATTTAGTCATCATGGGGAGGTACCTAATTGTACTGTGTGAGATGATAATGAAAATAATTCGTGTGCTGAGGAAATTTATTTGTAATGTTTTAAATGACATTGTAACTGATAAGAACGTATGTTATTCGTAGGTTTGTTTTCAGCTCAGTTATCACAATGGGCCAATTGATTCAACCAAATTTTTTACCTGCATTCTGTATGTTCAACAAGCGCAAACTAAAAACTTTTGAGTTCAATGTTCGTCTATATCATCAATCGTCGCGTACCTAATTGTCTGGATGGATTCAAAAGCGATAATCAATTTCAAAATTAATTATTATATCACTTTTAATGACAATCCATTTAAATAGTAGTAAAACGACAATCTATCATTATTAAATCACGTCATAATGAAAATATGTACGTACTTACTTACAACACGTGAGCGACAAGTCGACTATTATAAAATTATAAGAAATAAAGACATTTCTTTAATAAATAACTGTCATAGCTATAGACTAATTATGATATCAAACGTTCTCAACTGTTTTTGAAAGAGTGTTTTTGACATGTTACACTCTAGTCGCAAATGAGCGATATGTAGATTTGTACGTAACTCATTCCAATAATATATATAGTCGATTCTGAATTTAATTATAGTAGTAAGTGCTGTGTCTAACAGTCTGATAACATCTTAGTGTCAAATTACCACGCAGGGGACATGTACTATAGTAATTCTATATAAAACGTGGTGTATTGAAGAATGCATACATTTTGCTTTTCATAACATAACGTAATATAAAATAACATCCGAAAAAGCTACCATCAATGTAATTTAAGATATTAATCGTCCAATAGCATCGTTATACCTTTGTACGATTTTTTATACATTTTGTAAATTTATAATGGACTAGTTTGAGCTGTGGATGTTAATCGTAACCTAGTCAATAAAAAATAAAACATACATTGTGTTTCCATTAATTAATTATTCGTACAGACGTCAAATACACCTTTTCCCTATTTTATTGCAAATTGATGTTCCGTTGACGTACCTACCTGTTTTGAGCTGTGACAAGTATTGCATAGGTACTAATGTATCAGATAAGCTCAATTAATCTCCTCAAAAGCATGTTACAAGAACATAATGAAATTTCTAGTCAGTAGCCGATTTTGATAATTTGCATTCAAAACAATCAGAATGATTATAATCCAGAGAAGTTTTCCGAGGAAGATATTTGAGATTTTATTCATATTCTTTGAACAGTATCAGCAAAGTTGATCTCTTTTAACCCCCACATTGAACATCTAAACTTTGTTTAAACGGGGGTCATATAATTTTATCTGAGTGTATCATGGCAACACTTAGCTAATTTCACAAAGCTTTGCTAACACTGTGTTGTCATCCAACTTTAAAACGAAAATAAACCTTCAGTAACTAAATTAGGACAGGACTAAAGAATCACACAATATTAAGGGTCGTTATTATTTTATTTATAATCCTGATATATTGTACGAGAATATTACCTATATATAATCTTTATTGTACAATACAAAGGCATTTTTAATTTTTTATTCATGTTTTACAAATCTATCTTTGAATCACATTCTTTAAGGAAAATAATTAAATACTACCTATATATATATATATGAAGAAAATATTGCTATGTTAGGGAGTAACCGTCTCCTCTTCCGTTGTCAATCAAAGTACTGGTGAATGTTTTCTCAGAAATGAAATAAAACGCAAAAGTCCAAAATTAAATAACTTTTTTTATTTCAGAGTCAAATTTGTTTTCCTACATAAACGTGTTAGAACGCCAGATGCTGCAACATTAACTGAACGTTACACTAATGGTGCGCGCCGTGAGCTGAACGGAACGGAACTGAACTGAACGGAACCGAACTGAACTGTTCCGGCGCGAGCCTGCGAGCAGCGCGCGGCGCGCGGTTGCGTGCTGACACTGGCCATCACTTCATAAACTACCTTCTTTTTAAACAATTCTATTTTTCGAAAAATAGCTTAGAGACGAATATAACAATCGTTTTAAACATTTCTATTTTAAAAAATAGCAAAGTGGTGATTACAACGGCTGCACCAATTCAAAGTACAGTTATGTGTTCATTAGCAAATTTACGTTATAGGTATTCCGAATAATACAATGTGATGCCAATGCACACTAAGCCGCGAGTCGTTATCGTGTTGAGGGACACAATCGTCGTACGGCGCAACGCACAGTACCGTGCAACGGTCGTGTCTTATTTCTATCTGCTCCGATGCGATACGTCGCCTATTTATATCACAGTTATTCACGGAGCGGGAATATTTTGTAACGAAACTCTCAACTGGCAACACGCCTCAGCCGCCGCGGTGCTCGGCAGGTCCACATGCTGACTGTAGATCGGTTTAATAATATAAATTTATTTCTTTACAACTATGCAATCGCAAACACATACCCACGAACCAAACGACGCGATCCAGACGGAACATTCTGCGAACTCGGAAGGTAACGACTACAAACATCTACCGCACCCCGCCCCCTCCCCTCCTTCCCCCCACTACGGTCCAACGCAACAAACAGCTAATTTAATCAATAATCAACAATTATCGTCCACCTCTAAAACTACACGCTTCCTTTACCATTATAATACCGTCGAGTGGAAAAATAATTCTATTGATTCGTAGTCGTAATCGCGGCGACTCTCCCCGCTCGCCGCACTGACCCCGCACAAGTCCTCCATATATACTGTACAATTCACTTTAAACTAGCACTCGGCGCGCGGCTCCGGCGAGGACACTCCATCATAAACAGCTCTCTTTATATCTTTATATTACACTACACAATTTACACATTTATATAAGGTTTACATTTTTACACAGCGATAATAATTGTTTTTGTAGTCTTCATAATCATATATTCTATACATACATACATATATATTTCCGATTACTAAATATTGTCGCGTACTAAGCATGTTTTGTTTACTTACATCGGCCGTCGCCGTTGGTGCATCTTACGTTTTAACTTTTTTAATTTTTAAGGGCTGATTCGCGACACGCTACGGTGACCTCCGACCGCCTCGTCGTACTCTACATCAAAATAATACATAGAGATAACATTTTGCAACAGTGGTTTCAATAATATTAATATTACTTTAGAACTCCCATATTTAGTCACAGTTTTTATTTATTTATTTATTTACTTTTTAATTTTAAAACATCGTCATCTAAACCCAAATACAAACAACTAAGAGCTAAGTTTCAATAAACTAAACTATTAATTATATAACATTCTTTATAAACCGTCTGTTTACAGGTGCATCGACTCCGCAATTATTATTTAGAACGAAGATTATTAATTATTATTAATATTACTTTAGTTTTAACGCGCGAAAAAAAAACGATAAAACAGAAATTATCTATAAATGCCGACAACATTGTCTTTTGTCTGGAATGACACTAAAGAAGTACTACATAGTTTTTAGATGCGCCCGTTTCAACACAAAGCGTTCAACACGAATACTTCTGGGGTTAAAATTTTGACCGACCGACACTTCGAACTAGGTCGGCTGTCTAGACAAAACTCGTGTTAGTACAAAACATTAATTTTAGAAGAAAAAAAAAAGTAAACAGTTATGGCAAAACACCGGCAGAGCGCAGGACCGCGGCCTCCGCTAATATTTAATTATGTTTATAAATTAATAAAGATCCAGTACAAGACACGTTACCAACGCGGCTCGCTGTCGGTTTCAATCACGACACAATCAATTTTCTGCACGCTGCAAGGTCCTCGCTCGCTCGTCACTGACTATAACAGTCGTGAAATCATCTCGCCTTTAAATACAACATTCAATTTAGAATTAAACTTTTTTTCCTATCTCACCAGCGTCACAAATATTTTGGGAGAAATATCAATAATACTAATCAAACGAACTAATTGTACACTTTCAATAGTTAAAACCTGTAAATGTTTTGAATTTATTCTCCACGACACAAACTAAACTATTATTTATTTATACAATATTCCCGCAGAGAAAGTATTACATCTCCATCAGTTATGCCAATACAATAAAAAATAAATAAAAAACCCAAATTACCTAGAATAATGAAATATTAAATTTCAATTTTCATTCTAAACAGCCAAGTGTTACCAGCTACAATAAATCAGATGCAAAATCCATAATCGAATTTTAAAATATTTAAGGGCGAGACGCAAGAGACGAGACCCTCGCACCTCTCTATTGCCGGAACTAAAAATGATATTTACATAAATAACGCATAGAATATAAAATATTATAAGACATACCCATCTTAAGTATTCATTACGTTATCATATATATCTTTTTTTTCTTTTAATTTAATACACTATGGCATTGCATGTTTGTGACTCGATGGCGACTACACACAATAATTGTCTCTGGATGCAATAGACAAACAAGAATTCGAACACATAAAATATTACATAGAAAAAGTTTACACATCTAAAACGTGTAAATACTTCTGTGCTCTTTATGTGACTATTTTTTATAAAATAATCTCAAAACAGGACAATCAAGCACACTTTTTTCGAAACGTAATAGTCACGATATACGTACATACCAATATGACTAACATTATATTATAATAATTTTCCATTTCAAAACAGAACATAGTAACAACAACAAGTATTACAGCTGAACCAAAGGGTGCCTTTATAGACATCGCAATGCGAATAGAACGAACGGGATCACAATAGTTTATAAACGCACCCTCTATTCGTCGACAGAACTTGAATATTACGTCCACACGAGTCTTTAGAACAATGTATGGGTGCGAATTAGGGCAATGAGGAACATCGTATCATTAGCATATTATTCGATACAATATACACTATGTACTCAGCTTCCAAACTTATTATATAGATTACTTAAGTTATACTTCTTTAGGAGCGTTTAAAATTGTTTATTTATTTTAAATTCTATACTGCTCTGTTATATGTATTTTGTGTATTTATTAATTTAAAAGTCCAATGACTTACACATTGAATAAAGAACATTTAATTTATAATTTGTCATTTTTTTATTAAAATAATTTGATGACAAAACTAATTAATATAGAAGATTTCTCTAACGGATGGAACGTCATTTGACGGATGTCATAGTGACAGCAACAGAAATTTCGCCAAACATTGCTTTTAGTAAAATGTACGACAATTATCAAGAAATTCGTTACCTTCGACAACTACAGGTTGGCAAAGCGACTCTTCTATTGACGTCATAATGACTAACACATATATTTAATATAGATGAAAAAAATAATAGAATCTCATTTTGCAAGCAATAGAAAACTTCTCGACACATTTGCTCACAATACTCCAACATAGTTTTTTATTCGATGTGCCATGATATACATATATCTTCACGCCAAGTCCCTTTCGTAATAGATAGGCAAGTATCGACATATTTAATAAATTTTCAAATACCCCAAAGAAGTATAACTTTACACGCGCGTACATACGAACGAGCAATATAGGGGCGCCTTGAAGTACTAACATAACACTAACATTTTTTTCGCTCGTTTCGATAATATAAATAATGGAATAAATTACATATATTGAGATCTTCAGTTAAACGTACCTTTTTTTCTTTTATAAGGGTCCTTTCAAACAGATTGTTTTCGAAATTGTTCTGTAACGGCGTTCGAGCATCCTCTGGCCATAGAATAATTGAAATGAAAAAATAAATCTTACTGCAATGCGCTAAAGTTCTACATTAAATAGGATCGAAATGTGCTCTGCTCTTCGAGCCGGTCTGTTTGAAAGGACCCTAAGTGTTTATATCAGTTTTGTTCCAAGCAAATTGTTGAGGGTAATATTTAGTATGAAATGTTAGTGAGTACTCCACTGCGCTCGTTATAAGTAATTATTTTTTTAATTTATTATTGGTCGATTGTATTCGATAGCTAACAACTACAGTATTTAAGGCAGCTCCGTGTGATTTCGAAGGCTTCGAATGGTCGACATTTGCAGGTTACACGAGGGGCTCAAGAAGTGGCGTTCGTGTGTGTGTTACTTGTGTGTGTATATATATAATTTGTGTGTATTTTTGTATGTGAGTGAATGTGTGTGTGTGTGTGTGTGTGTAGCCGCGGAGAACACAGCGAAGGCGGCCAGGCCGCGGGAATATTATAGATCCCTGTGAACATAAAAAAACATAAGTTAAATATTATTTCGGTCATAAGTCTTAATTGAGATATGGCTTTTTTATATTTAGCCTAGCAAACATTCAGGTGGGCCATCTGATTGTAAGTCGTTTTTGTTGCTTTTAAACATTTGCATGGCTGATTAAATATTTATCGGCTTAACTCACGTATGTTTTTCGAGTTGGTCCGACTAGTTTCGGACCTGTACGAGGTCCTTTCTCGTAAGCTTCAGTCGCTTGCAGCGCGGGCGTGTCCGCCGCGAGCATCCCGAAAAATGCACGTGAATTAAGTCGGTAAATATATAATCATGTGTATAAATACTCACGAAACCTTTAATAGTAAAGTTTCCACGGCGTGGCTAATGCATTATCGATTTTGAAAGAACTTTTTTGGGTTTTTTTAATTGAAGAGCCCTAAGTTATAATATTTTGAGAGTTACTGTTATATAATGTATTTACGTTCAGTCGCATTCTCGTCTAACGGAGAGCGCAGATGTGTGTTAAGATGAAACCGCGCAAATTCAGAAAATATTTCATCCATCCTCGTTTCATAGAGTTCCAAGTTACTAGTGTTTAGAAATACAGACAGTAACGGGCGTTCTACTCGTTCGCAGTCTGGCTGAGAGATGATGGATCGAATTGAATGGATGTTTTATTTTGGCAAGTGGGATATGAAAGCTGAGTTCGTGTTCACGTTGTGATAAAGTGTAGGTGGAGTGAGGCGGTGTAGGTAATGGTGTAACGCACCTGCCCCAGTGCGAGGGCGCGTGGTGGGGCGCGTGGTGGGGCGCGTGGTGGGGCGCGGGCGGCGGCGGCGGCGGCGCGGCGGGCTGCGCGACGCGCTGCACCACCTGCTGCACGAAGGCGCGCGTGAGGTGCGGCGCGGCGCGCTCGGCCAGCTCGAAGGCGCGCCGCAGCTCGGCGAGCGCGCCCGCGCCGCCCGCGCCGTGCTTGCGCGCCAGCTGCCGGCACACGCACGCACACCGTCACTACTGGCCCACGCGGACCAATGTAGTACACTCCCCACGTTTCACCAATTATGTTTCAGACCCAGAAGGAATGTGGTGAGCCTATTTCCATACATCAGGCACGATTCCAAACTCCAAATCACTACTAGAAATTCTAAATTAGAAAAATCCAATAGCACCCGACCCGGGGTTTGAACCCAGGATCGACAGTCGCGTTTGCAATCGCTCGACCAACGAGGCAGCCAACAAACCGAATGTCAAAAATACAAAAATATATTTTTCTTTATAATAGTACCTTAAAACATATCCACAGGTGATCTTCTACCCCAAAGTAAACTTCAAAAGAGTTAAAATTATGGTAACCAAATAACCAACAATTAACATACTATAGGCCCACTAACCATGGACAATCATCCTTTATATATATTAAACACAAATGAAAGTATTTATTACGAGGATACCTCATTGAGCAGGGGGTAGATGAGTTGCTGCAGGTAGGCATGCCGTCGCACCTTGCTTTCATCGCTGTTCGCCCCTCTGTGGTCCAGTGGTGACACCTGGAATGTTACAATTGCATACTCTCAATTAATTGAATACCAAAATTGACTACCTATTGAACATTAATTGCACAAACTGGGTACCTACACTATCCCTACTCAAAATATTTACAAACATTCAAACTTCTTAGCCTAAGACTTGACCGGCTAACTTGACTTGACTTTCTTGACTAAGGAAAAGTTTACCTTTGAGGTATTTTCCATTCGGCCCCATGAGCTAACTACACTTAGAACTTAATCTGATATTTCCATCTATTCATGCTGAAACAATTGTAATATGCTACCAGGCTATCGATATTTACCTGAATTCAGCAATGGGACATAAAAGAGGAAGCTTCTTATGTAGAATTGTTCAAACAAAAAATATACTATATGTATTGCTAGTGTGGGAAGATGAAAAATGAACATCACGCGTGTATTTTACCAAACAGATAGGCAGAGGGGTACATTCTTACATCTCACCAGTTATGTTGTACGTCCCACAGTCTATACTTATATGTATTTAAATAAAACATGAAAATATGGTCAGTGTGTGAATCGTAATAAAGCTTGTTCAATAGTTAAGTAAGTATTAGCGACATCAAAGAATGTGTAGATGTACTCACAGCTTTATTATATACTACACTGTCGCGGTTGGAAGACTGATGGTGGTCGTTGCGCTCCTTGCGCTCGTCGCGCTCGCCCTTGTCGCCGCGGTCGCCGCGGTCGCCCCTGTCGCCGCGCTCCCCTCTCTCGCTCCTGTCGTTTCTGTCCCGCTCTCGCTCCTTCGCGCTTCGCTGCTCCACTTGGGTTTGGATGCTGGGCGATTGTCGCGACTGAAGTGTAATATTATGTCACTTATTAAATGCTAATATATAAAAAAAATATTATCGAATAGAGTTATTACGGGTTCAACGTAGGGTTAAGAGTGGGTAACGCGGGTAAGAGTTATGAGAACATTAATGTTATTATGTGCTTAGTAACACGTACGTATATATGTTATCATGCAACAATGAGCTCACCGAGTGCTTCTCATTGGCGTTGTTGTTGAGGGCGGGCTTGGCGATGAGGTCTGGCGGCGGGTCGTCGCGCGCGGCGCCCACCGCGCTCGCCGCGCTCACGGCGCTCGCGGCGCTGACGGCGCTCGGCGCGCTCACGGCGCCGTTCTGCTTCGGCGCCGGCGACGATGGCGGCAGCACTGCACCGACATACCGCAACTTATTAATTACTATGTTAATAATTAGTTATTATTTTACATTATACGTAGCCAGGGTCAGATTTTTGTGGTAGTCGTACGTAGCCCGGGGATTCTTAGCACCCCCTGCCCTGCCGTTACCGTGGCCGCTACCATAACCAGGAATAGCAGGGCGGCCGGGAACTGGGGGCCACGTCTTATTGTGCCTATCCATTGGGGGGTTTATGCCCGTAATCTCCACGCTGGGCATGCGGGTTGGAGATCGCAGGACACAGCTTTTCGCGCCGCCGATGCTGCTGCCCATCGGCGGCCAGGGCATTTAGCCGTGCCTATTTAGGCTGCGCTATACCGCAATCAGCCGGTCGCCAGAGCCTCGTCAGTCATAGCAGGGTGCACCACGTGCAGGTGAGGTTGGCTTGGGCTCCTGAGATGGTGGTTGGAACCCCTTACACCCCACATTCTCCACTCGTGTATATAAAAAGAAGAAGAACGTCAGATCAGTAAGAATAGAGATATTCGGCACTCGGTGCCCTCTACCTACTCCGTAAGGAACCTGACGTGATAATATAACAACAATTCTCAACTAGATTGTCAATTCATTTTACAAATGAAACTTACTTTTAGCCTAGCGATATTACAATATGCCTAATTGATAATATTTACATAATAAAGCGAGAAGTACGATCTTAAACCTACTCATTAGTTTAAAGTATTACATGGCGCCTATTGCTTACTGTACAAGTTTTATATAAAATACCAAACCACGCTGGTCCTGCAAACTACGGACAAGTCTCTGTAGCAAAATTTAAAAGCTGCACACATTGTACACACCGTAGCGTCGTTATCAGAACTGAATGAATGAATGAATGATAGAATGAACGAACGAATGAATATGTCTCCCGTATTACATATTCAAACTCGTAAGTGGGTCAACAGCGCGCTGAAAGCAGTGTGTGCTGCGCGCTTCAAGTAAAACCTTGTATACTTCCACACGTTGAAAACTTTATCGGCCTGTAACGTACCTCTCGCAGCGGAGAATTCTAAAGAATATATAAAAATAACAACGTTTTCAAAGTGCATTTGTTTATTTTGTGACACATGCAGAGTATGCGACCTTATGCAATTATTTTTCGAACGCCAATTATCAGCACAGAAATGTATTGAAATCCGCCAAGTTATACCCATCTCTCTAAACGTTATTGGTAATAAAATATTTAATTGATTGATCAATAAGCGGATTAATTAATTGTGATTTTTCATGCTCGCGTGCTCTAGCGCAAGTCCTGCTAATCACGGGGGAAGACCAAGGTCGAAGAGAAAAATAATTTTGATGATAATTTTGATGATAATATTGATGATAATTTTGTTGATGATAATGAAAGGCCATGAACAGGCCAATAAGACACGTTCGTAGTCAACTAGAACCAAAACGAAACGCAAAGCAACGTCTAGTGTCTGTCTATATCTGACACACAAATAGTTACGTAATCGTTGAGCACACTCCACTCGACTCGACTGTACTGAATTGCTAAACGCTCCCAAAGCGAATCGCTTTAATTACAATCCAATCTAGTCTGGAGCACTAATTAGCCGCTATTCGGTGCGCGGATGATTAACGTATACACTCGCGAGCGTTGCGACCCGCCGCTGCGGCGAATGCGGCTAATCGCACTTGGAAGCTTCTGGAATGTTCCAGGCCATATGAACAACAAACCGTACAATTTTGAACACAGAACATAATATTATACTAGGCCATTTCCTATCGTGACCTCATTGCAGTGGAAGTATGCAATTCAATCAACAAGGCAGCCAGCATAATTTCCTTATTGACGTAGTTGGTAATAATACACTACCGATAAGAATATAACAACTTTATTAGAAATACGATTATACCAAAAAAAAACGAGCACATCTCTCCCACCCTTATACAACATTTTAATAAATGGAAATATATTCCAACTTACACGGTGTATGATTCTAACAATAACAGCGTTAATACTATGTACAAAATAATGACTGCTTTTATTTTAGCCAGATAGCTGCACGGCGCATATCGCAGCCGCAGCGATGCGCCGCGCGGCATGTAACGCGTTATGCACAGTCGATATAAACAAGCCTCGCTGTCTAGCAATCAGGGAGCAGGTCGCCGACCCGCGGGCTAATGACTCGCTATAAAATCGCCACTCATTAAGCCCTCCGCAGACAACTGGCGATGGTTGAGTAACGCTCCTCGAATGACCCCACGAGTCTACTTATACATATCTTCATGTAAACGTAGAGTTGTCATGGATTTTATTTCAAAACGACTACCTACTACTTTATTAGAAATGTATCGGTCCGTCTGTTAATACGCATAATAGGATTGAATGGATTTACAATGGACACGTTTGAATAACTTTTTTTATTTTACAATAATATGACACATTTATGTAGATAGCAACACATACAGTACAAATCGTTCAAATAACAAACTATCGAAAGTTCAACATAAACATAAAACAAATTCAAATGTCGAACGCGCCATAGGACTGCGACAAACCGTAGAATAAGATGAGCGCGCCGGGTTGAATAAACATCGGCGCGGCAACATTTCGAGCAAATTGCAGTCGCTCAGGGACATACATTACTAACTAAACTTCACTCCGCGAACCGCTCGGCGGACATGTGCCCGTGCTAAGTTTGAATTGCGATTGTATACCGTGGGACGTAGCGTTGGGAGCTGTGAGGGTGTGGCGCGACGCTTAGCGCCTTCCAGAATTAGATGTGTACGTATTGTCTATCTTTATCGTCCCGCTAGCGACGCACCGACGCGACGACCGTGTTTACAAAACATAGTGAACTTTTTTTTTAAATATAATTATGCTTCGAATCGTATATCATGTATGTATTTCGATAGATAAAGAATGTTTGGACTAAAAAGGAATTCCCTTTTAATGTATTAGCTTTAGGGAGAACAACATGTAGAGAGAAAAATATGTATTCATCAAAAGGTGGAAGCGGTTGTAACTTTATAAGTAACGAGAGTACGAGACGAGGGAATGTTAATGGAAATTACTATATCTACGACAGTTTGAAGAAATATTTATTTATCTTTATGTAATACCTAAAGCAACATGAAATACAGACGTCCATATACAAAAGCACTTATTTTGACATTTCTGAGCAAAAACCCTTATTCCATGACAGGACGTACCTACAACACAACCGGTACATCGCGGAACTGTATTACAATCCTCTACCTATCCCTTTAGGGAAATACAGGCGTGATACTAAGCTATGGATAAACGAAAACCAATTGAAACCATCAAGTGTTTAAACACACTAAGAGAACTATCTGTCAGTTGTAATCTCACTATCGCCCGCCACTAATTAAATTACGCCCCGACGCGCGGTCCGCGGGCGAGCGTCGCC